>JAJPUD010004394.1:56117-153762 GCA_023553655.1 Myrmecobius fasciatus | reverse complement strand
TAGTAGTAGTAGTAGTAGTAGTAGTAGTAGTAGTAGTAGTAGTAGTAGTAATATTTATATAGCAATTTAAAATTTTTCAAAGTGTTCCACTCATAACAAGCCTATGAAATATTATTATACTCATTTTAGAAATGAAGAAAGAGATTTAGTGAAGGTAAGGGACTGACTCAGAAGGGAGCAGCTAGTAAATGTTGTTACTAGGATATGAACCTATTTTGTTCTTGCCTCAATCTCTAGAACTCATTCTGCTGCCCTCTTTCATATACAAGAAATGAAGACCCACAGAATTTAAGGATCTTAACCTATGGTAAGAGCTTACACAATATTTTAGTAGCATATTTAGACTTATAGCCTAGGCTTCTGGATTATATGCAAATGTTCATGCTTATTCATTACTTTATATTATAGCAATCTGTAGGAAATGCTTAAAATGGATGTTATGTGAAAAGGTATTATTTTGCAATCTCAAAAGTCTCTGATAACAGGATGTAAATATCCCTGCTAAAAAAGTAATATGGCCAGTGTTTGGCTTCAATTTCTGGCAAAATTCTAAAATATCTTATCAGAGGAATGGTTTATGAACATCTCTAAAGGAAAGCAGTAATAACCAAGAACCAGACTGATTTCATCACGGACAGGCGATGCTAGACTAAATAAATTTCCTTTAAAAAAAAAAAGGCTGTTAAATAAAGAGAATCCTATAAGTATAATTTTACCAAAATTCATCAAAGCACTTGAAAAAATTTCTTATGCTGTACTTATGATCAAGAAGTAGAGCTGGCTGCAAAATTAAGTGGATTTGGGAACAGTTAAAAATGACCAAATCCATAGAGTAGATATTGTTTGGCAAATGTCATCTTGCCGAGTGGTATCTAGTGGAATGCCCAGAGGGATCTCTTCTTGGTCCTATTCTATAAAACATGTTTATCAATGCTTTGGCAGAAAACATTAATGGCATACTTCTGAAATTTGTAGCTAAAAATAAACAAAAAAAATAGTAGCCAATACATGGAATTATGGTAATAAGGTCAATGATAATACCAGTAAGGTAATATGATGAGCTAAATTAATAAAATTAAACTTAATAAAGATAAACATAAAGCATTATATTTGAAAAATTATCTGAAAAATGAACTTCATAAGTTGGATGTGGCATGGCTATTTGAACAATTCAAGTGAAAATAATTGGCAATTTAGTTAGTGCAGTTTAGCTCAGTACAATGGAATATATGTCACTATGATATGATAACATAAAATGAATGCATGCAATCTTAATGGAGAAGTATAATGTTCAGAGTAATGATAGTTCCTGAACAGGCCTCAGTTCTGGATGCCGTATTTTAGAAAATTTCTAGATAAATTGGAGAATGTCCAAAAAAGAGAGAGAGGAATGAGAAGGGAACTTGAAACCATAACATATGAGGATAGGCTGATAGAAATGAAAGAGGGATTAGAATCATTCTGCTTGACTCCAAAGATCAGAGCTCCAGAGGAGCCATAGACAGAAGTTCCAGAGAAGAGGATTTAATCTCAATGTAAGGAAAATGTCCCAATAATTAGAGCTATACAAAAGCAAAATGGTGAAATAATTGGTTCCTCCTCACTTATGGTTTTCTGAGAAAGATTTGATTATCATAAATGTAGGTGATACTGTAGATGGAGGCAAGGAAAGATTCTTCATCAGGGATGTTAGATAAAATGGCTTTCTCAGCTCCCATCTAACTCTGAAGTCAGCTGATTAGTAAAATCATATTTTCTTTAGCTACATTATATTACATTAAAAATTACATTACAGTGATCCTCAGGCTGCTCTCTTTAAACCTTAATTTCACAAATTTTGATACAATATTTATACCTGGAAAGATGTATAAATACATTTCCAAATCAGATAACATACTTTAAACTTTTGAATACTTCTTGGGTCAATATGAAAAAAGGATTCTTCTGAGAATTAGAGCTCTCTAAAAATGGACTGAGATAGATTATGAGATAGTGATTTCTTCATTATTGAAGATCTCAATGTAAAAGCTAGTGACTTCATAGCAATTTGCAAAGAGAAAACTCAGCCATCAGTTAGAGATTTGTACCAGATAACCTCAAATTCTCTTCTAGTATTTTGTGGTTTCATATGAGAACTATGTTCTTCTTACCTACATTAAAGCAAAAATATGAAATAAGATTCATGTTTCATAATAGAAAATTTGCTTTCCTGAATAATAGAATTACTTCTCTCTTTTTTCTTTACTAGGAAATTTCCCTTGTATTTCAAGCATACTTCTCACTATCAAATAAAAATAATAACTCTTTAATTTGTTTAACTTTGGCATATTTTATCTTTTAAGAAATCTTCAAATATTATCCTGTGGGGATATTATGGGGACGCAAAATATCTGTGCAATATACATAGTGAATCAATTTGGATATAAGAAAATATACTTATATTTACAGTTAGCTTCTTTACCTTTAAGCATGCTTCTACCTAATGAAATTTTTGATTAATATATGTTGGTAAAAGATTCCAATTGCTAACTTTTCTAGAAGAATTTGAAATTATTTTTCTCATATCAGCTATTAATTGTGATGTACTCCCAAATCTGTAGGGACCAAGACTCCTGGAATGATTTAGGGTTTATTCATGGCATATACCAAAAGCTAAACTTCACAATGAAAATAAAGTCTCCACAATAATCACAAACATAGAAAGCAGAACATTATTCCTGTCAGGAGATTATAAAGGATTATATTTGATAAAGGATGACTCTAAACCATGAAGCCATGCGACTTTTCCAGATTTTAGGAGAGGGACAAGAAGAAAAAATCAGACTGCTAACTAGAAGAATCACCTTCTATTCACTTCTATTTACAGAGACATTGAATGGCCTCCTATTTTCCCTCCTACTCCAGAAACTAGAAAAAAGCAAATTCTTATTGTTCTTGGCTCTTTAAGGAACATAGAACCATTCTTTAAAATCTTTAAAGATTAAAGATTTGTTATTAATAATAAAATTAATAAATAATTAGTAAGATATTATTTAAAGATTAATTTAATTTAAAATTAAATTTAAAGTGAGATTAAATCCTTTTCTCTGGAAGATATAAATCTCCGATCTATGTACCTTTACATCATCTTGCCCTCATACCCAAAACATTTTCCTTTTTCACTTTTGCCTCTTGGAATACCTAACATTCTTGAAAGCTAAACTCAAGTGACTCAACAAAAATGCCTTTCCCAGTCCTCACCATACAAATTACTTTATATCTACTTTGTACCTATTTTCTATATTGCTTTCTCCCAATAAAATATAATCTCTTTGAGGGAAGGGATTATCTATTTATTAAATTTGTATCCTCAAAACTTACCAAAGTGCTTGGAAGATAATAAGCACTTAATCAATGTTTTATGAATGAATTTTTTTCTAGCCTTGCATACTCTCTTCAGTATCCCAGGAAGATAGTCATACTATGTGAATATATCCAGTGATGGGGAACTCATTATCTCAGTCAATCAACAAACATTTATTAAATGTCTACTGTGTCAGGCACTATGCTAAATGCCCCCAACTACCCATTCCCAGGAAAACCTCACAAAACAATATCCCTAACTTCAAGAAGCTTAAGGATTTAAGAAGCTTACAATTTAACAAGCAGTTTATTACAAATAGAATAAAATGTTATAATATTCTTTTTACGAAGGCAATCATTTGCTCCCTAAAACTTCAAATTAGATCTGTATTCTGGAATTAAACAAAATTAGGTTTTTTCTATCCCTTTTCCAAGAGAAGAGCCCCAAAAGACAGCTAGCTGTCTTGCAAACTTCTTCAAATAATAGTCTTCTTGTTTCTAAATTAATATGGCTACAAACCCTCTTGCCTCCATCTTCTTTAGATGTGTTCTTTTTGATTAATGTCTACCTTGAAATGTAGATCCCAAAACTAAACACTATATTCCAGATGTGGTCACATTAACATACAGTGGGACTATTAACTCTGTTGTTTTGTCTGTAGACCAGACAATTCAACCTAAAGTTCATTATCTTTTCTTATTCTGATATCAATAATTATATATATATATATATATGCAAAATGTTTTTCATGCATTAGCTCCCTCAATTGTCACAACTTTATGAAGTATAGAGGAGCTATGGGCAGAGAGGTGGTACAGTGGATAGAATGCCAGCCTGAAATCAGGAAAACTCATTTTCCTGTGTTCAAATCTGACCTCAGACACTTATTAGTTGTATAATCCTGAAAAAGTCATTTAAGCCCTATTTGCCTCAATTTCTTCATCTGTAAAATAAGATGGGGAACGAAAACCACTTCCCATATCTCACAAAGAGTCAGACACAGTGAAGCTGACTGAACAGCAATACTATCAACCTCATTTTACACATAATAAGCCGAGAGTTTAATTTCTTTGCCCATCATTACAAAGTATTAAAATTGGAAAGAGTTTTAAATAGAATTCAAACTCTGGTCTAAAAAAACACAAGAAAGCACTAAAATTCAATTTCAGCACAAAGCCTGAGTCAATTATCTGTATTTTTCAGATTGCATCTGAGCCTTATTAATGTCTTTGACCTGCTGCAAAGTATTATGATTTGCAGTACTTTGTTGTTATTGTTTTTGTTTCCAAATGATCTAAAATATATTGCTCATATTTCCAGAATCTTGTAGAACTTTTGAAAGCAACAAAAGTACACATATACCAAAAACAGTTCAATCATTAATGAGAAGTAGCTGAAGTGTGTTGATATATCTGATATAATAATTTCCTTGGTCAAGAGAAAGCAGTGATTTCTTATTACCTTTGGGATAAAATACAAACTTCTCAGCATGGCATTTAAAGCCCTCCACAGTTTGTTTCCAGTTTTTTCTTATATTACTCTCCTTTACAGATTTTGTTTTCCAGCCAGATAGATCCAAGCTGTTTGAAGAATTGAACACTATATAAAGCAAGGACCCTGATGTTGGGAAAGATTGAAAGCAAAGGAAAAAGGGGTGGCAGAGGATGAGATGGGTAGATGGTGTCATAGAAGCAATGAATATAATCTTGAACAGACTTTGGGAGATAGTGGAGTATAGAAGGATCAGGAACAGTCATGCAGGATTTAAAAACTGAACAAGAAAACAAAAATAAAATAAGACAAGGAAGTTATTCCCAAGACTTGATTGGCCTCTGGAGCTATGTTGCCATTATTTCAGCTTTCAAGTGCCCTGGGATCATGTTGATGTCACTTCCTAATCACCTAAGAACATAAAAATTCCTGCTTATGCAGAGTGCCCTAATGACCAGGGTTAGGGAATGTCTACTTGAGCTAAAGTGTTCCATTCTTATTGAATATTCTTTCTATGTTATAGTTGAGTAAACCTCCTTTTGTTAATTATTGATTGGCCTGAAATATGTAGTTTCATTCCAACACTACTAGAAACCCTGCTCAACTCAGGCTCAGCCCCTAACATCCTAGTACTAGCTAACATTTATATAAGGCTTTACATTCATTTTCATATTTTAACCTTATGCCAATCTGGTAATTAGATACTCTAGGTATTATCATTCCTATTTTATAGATGAGGACACTGAGGTATAGAGGAGTTAAATGGTTTGTACATTGTCACAAGTGTATGTCAAAAATCATATTTGTATCCAAATCTTTCAGACCACAAGTCCAGTACTATGTACATTACTTTCTAAATGAAACTATTCAAATTTATGACAAGTTGAATTGTTAGAAAATGTTTCCTTCAATCCAGCCTAAAATTGCCTCTTTGCAGTCTCCAACTATTCCATTGCTTCTCTTTCTTTCCTTTAGGATCACTTTAAAAAATCCAATCCTTTTTCTATTTTACAATCCTTTAAATATTTGACAACAGCTAACTAGTATTTTGTAAAACTGATTTCAAATATAGACCCAGTCCATTCTGTTATGTAGAAGTAAACACATCTCTTTTGCTTCAGAGTTGCCTCAGAAGTCTTTTTGGAAGGTGTGGTTTTTAATAGTGGATGGCCACATTCAATTTTATATGTAATTTCTCTTTCTTGTGGTACTGTTTATAGTTCAACATTTTAATTATATTAAGTATCTGTTCTATGCTGTGTTTATTTAAGCAATATGTTTGTTATTACACATAAGTGGATTTTTATTTTTTTCGTTTGGCTCTTTACAGCTTCGTGAACAAGTTAATTCATGAAAATATTACATGCTCAACCCTCATTTATTTTCTTTAGCTAAACAATTTTTCCTATCAGTGTTTTTTTCTATGTTTATCTAAAGTCACATAGCATTATATAAAAAGAATAGAAATATTTGGCTCAGTTTCACAATGTTGTTTGACACTGAAGGATTAGAATAAATTTGATTTATGATCTGTAACATGAACCCAGAGAACAAAATGAATATTACTCTGAGATATAAAATTTACTACTGAAACTAAAATTCAGATGACCTGAGCTAATGAGTAGGACCTTATCAACAGAGAACTTTGAAAATATTCTTGTTTTGATATGGCTACATAGAGACATCATTATTTTAGAAATAACGTGATTTCCCCCCATATTTGTGATGTTTCCTAAATTTATTGGTTTCATGCTTTTCTTCTTGAGTTTGTTTTTTTTCTATAAGGTGTATAACAAGGATAATATTTCTTCTCTAAACAAATCCACATAGACCCATAGACTAAAAGTACTGAATTTCTTTTTAGGAATATTGCTGGAAACAAGCCACTGAGAATCGAATTTTATAGTAGCAAATATTTCTTTAAAAAGTAGGTGTCTATGTGGAATCTATTGAATGCTTGTTCAAAAATAAATTGGACAACCCTACCACCAAAGAATTCGAGTTCATTAATGCTTTTAAACTGTGAAATGTGTTTCCCTATAGGTTTTTCAGGAAAGAAATGTTAATTGTTCTTGGAAGAACTCATGATTCAATTTTCTACTATTATGAATTTGCAAAAGCTCTATCCTATAGCTACATCTTTTCCCATTTGCCATCTCAAAATCTTTATTTTTCTCCAAATGTCATATCAACTTATCTCTTCTGTAGCAACTTTCTTGATGCCCACCAAATAATATTCTGCTTTGCCTCAAATTACATTATATTTTCTTGCCTGTATACATATTCTATTATCTTCCAATTGGATAATAAGTTTCTTGAGTGAAAGAACTTTTGTTTTATTTTCTCCAAATCCTTTTGAACATCTTGAGTTGGATGTCCTATAGGCATCCTAAACTCATTATGAATTCAGCCAAAACTCATACTCCCCCTCCCAAGTGTTCCTCGCCATCCCAAACTTCCCTATTACTGCCAAGGGTACTGTTATCTTCCTAATCACCCAGGGTATGGTCTTATTCTTGACTATTCATTTGTCTTTATACCACTGATAAAATCCGATGTCAAATCTGTTAATTTCTATCATTACATTATTTCTCATATTTATATGGATGGATGGATGGATGGATATGTGTATATACCCTTTTCTCTATACTCATACAGCAACCATTTTGTTCTGTATTTCATTACCTCTCATCTGGACTGTTATAATAATCTTCCTTTTGTTAGTGTAGTTTATTCATTTCAGTAATGTTTGAATCATCATGACTCCTTTTGGGGTTTCTTAGCTGTTCCCTCTCCAGTTCATTCTACATATGAGGAAACTGAGGGAGAATTGTGACTTGCCTACAGTCATACAATTACTAAGTATTTAAATTTAGATCTGAATTCAGGTCTTTCTAATTCCAGGTCCAGTGCTCTATCCACTGCACTACCTAGCTGCCCAATCTGTCTTCTATTCAGCGGCCATATGATTTTACTAAGGTGTAGGTTTTTCCATGTCACCTTTCCACTCCTCTCTCCCACATTCAATAAACTCTCTCTTCTCTCCAGGATTAGATAAAATCATTTGTTTGTCATTTAAAGCTCTTCATGGTTAACCCCTTCCTACCTTTGCAATCATTTTATGGTTATTCCCTTTATATATTCTATAATCCAGCTACACTGGCCAATTTCTCTTTCTTCAAATATGGCACTTTATCTCCATCTCTCTATCTTTACACTGATTGTCCCATGCCCAGAATGGTCTTGCTCTCACCTCTGGCTCATAGTTTTGCTAGCTTTCTTTAAGTCTCAACTGAAATTTTGCTTTCAAAAGGCTTTTCCCAATCCCTGAATCTGTTTACAAATATAGTATAGTGAAAAAAATGGAGAAATTGAAATCAATGGTTTAAATCCCGACTATGTCAGTTACTATATATGTATCCTCAGATATTAATTTCTTAATTCCTCTGTTTCCTCATCTGTAAAATAGAATGATGTCTAAAGTCCCTTTCAATGCTATCCAGACCTTAATGGAGTTGGAATGCAGATTGGAAAGTACTATTTTCATTGTGTGTTTATGTGTATAGCTGTGGGTGTTTTCCTTTTGTCCTATTTCTTCTTTCACAACATGAATAATGCAGAAATATGTTTAACATGATTGCACATGTATAATCTATATCAAATTGCTTACTGGTTATGGAAGGGAGGAAGGAGAAAAAGAGAAAAAATTGGAACTCAAAATCTTTTAAAATGAATGTTGAAAACTATCTTTATATGTAATTGGAAAAAATAAAATATTATGTAGATAAAAAACAAAATCCCTTTAAGGTCTACAGTTATTATTCTATTTCTATAAATTTAAATATACCATTAGTGGGCGGAGCCAAGATGGCGAACTGCAGACAGCGTTCTCTGTAAGCTCCTGAGACCTTCACTCAGACACAGACAAACTGAGCCTCTGAACTGGTTCTGGAGTGAGGGCTTCACCAAACACTTGGACTACAATGCACTTCTATCAAATATCTACTTTGAAAGAATTTCTGAGGTCAATTTTAGACAGGTGGGAGATCAAGCAGCTCCCGGCGCTCAGACGCCAGTGCGCAGCCGGGTTGCAAGTCTGGTGCTGGGAAGGACCAGAAGATTTTAGGCTGCCAGGAAGTCCCTGGGAGACCCTTGGGCCACTTTGCTCTGCTTGCAGGCAGGTGCTTTGGCAGGTCTACCTTTGATAAAGGGTGGATTGAGAGCAGCTGAAAGTGTGGTCCTAGTGCGGATCTAGCCAGATCAGCCCCAGACCTGAAGTCAACTCGGCAAACAGCCCCAGGGCAAATTGAAATCCTGTCTGCTGCTGCAGCCACTGCTGCCTCTGCTGCTGCTGAGGCTGCAGAATTCTCTGCTGGTGACTGATACCTCAGCTAACCATCATGAGCAAGAAGAAGAGAGCTCTCACCATAGACAGCTTTTACGGAGAGAAACTAGAGCAGTCCCCAGATCCTGAGATTCTAAAAACAATCCCAGATAAAGCCACAAAGGTGGACTTAAACTGGTCTCCCTTTCAGAAAGCTTATCTGGAAGACTGCATAAAGAATCTAAAAAGAGAGCTAGAAGAAGATTGGGGAAATAAACTGAGAGCAGTGAAAGAAGGAAACATCGCCCTGCAACACAGATGTGAAAAACTGGAAAATAAGTCTGGTAAATTGGAAAAAGTCGCCAACTCACTGGAAAATAAAAATAGTGAATTGGTAAAAGACAACAATTCACTGAAAAATAAAATTGGCAAAATGGAAAAAGAATGCAATGAACCAAAAAATTCAATTGGCCAGTTACAAAAGGACCTAAAAAAGATAACTGAAGGAAATAATACCTAAAAAATTAAAATTGAAATGAATGACTCAATAAGACTTCAAGAATCAGTCAAACAAAAACAAAAAAATGAAAAAATAGAAGAAAATATGAAATATCTCCTAGGAAAAACAACTGACTTGGATAACAGATCCAGGAGAGACAATCTAAGAATTATTGGACTCCCTGAAAGTCACGATGAAAAAAAGAACCTTGCTGCTATCTTCCAGGAAATCATGAAAGAGAATTGCCCTGATGTTTTAGAATCAGAAGGCAAAGTTGGTATTGAAAGAATCCACCGATCACCTCCTGAAAGAGACCCCAAAATTAAAACCCCAAGGAATATAGTGGCCAAATTTCAGGACTATCGCACCAAGGAAAAGATATTACAAGCGGCTAGAAAAAAACAGTTCAAATACCAAGGAACTGTAAATAGAATTACACAGGATCTGTCAGCTTCCACATTGAAGGATTGAAGGGCCTGGAATCAGATATTCTGAAAGGCAAAAGAACTTGGATTACAGCCAAGAATAAGCTATCCAGCTAGAATGAGCATCATCTTCCAGGGAAGAAGATGGTCATTTAATGATACACGAGAATTTCACCTATTTCTAATGAAAAGACCAGATCTGAACAAAAAATTTGACCTCCAAACACAGAACTCTAGAGAAGCGTAAAAAGGTAAAAAGGAAAGAACTCTCGAGAACTATATCTCTACTAGGGGTATCCTTAAAGAATGGGGGTATAATTTGATTTTACTTTGATAATATGAAAAAGAGAACTAGAGGGGAAAAGGTTGTCATACTGGGGAAAAGAGGGAAAAAGTGGTAAAATAAGATAAAAAAAGGAGGTAAAAACAAGGTAAAATCACTTAAGAGGCAAAGAAAACCTAATATAATTGAGAGAAAGAGGGGAGGGAGATGAGCATTGTGTAAATCTTACTCTCATCAGGTTGGGCTCTAAAAGTGTATATCAGACATTTGATTTCACATAGAAACTTGTCTGTTGCTAGAGGGAAGTGGGAGGGAAAGGAGGAAAAGTAAGGGACAAACTAATAGAAGGTAAAATAGAAGAATCAGGGGAAAGGAGTAAAAACAGGGGGAGGGGATCTAAAGGGTGGAGTATTATTTGGGGGAGGGGGTCATCAAAAGCAAAGTACTGAGGAGGGGGGAAGGGAGAAAGGGGAAAGGAAAGGGGAAAACATAACTTGGGTAAATAAGATGGCAGGAAATAAAGAATTAGTTATTCTAACTGTGAATGTGAATGGGATGAACTCTCCCATAAAGCAGAAGCAGATAGCAGACTGGATTAAAAACCAGAATCCCACAATATGTTGTCTACAAGAAACACATCTAAAACATAGTGACACATATAGGATGAAGGTAAACGGCTGGAGAAGAAAATATTATGCTTCAGGTGAACAAAAAAAAAGCAGGGGTAGCAATCTTTATCTAAGATCAAGTAAAAACCAAGATAGATATAATCAAAAGAGATAAGGAAGGAAACTATATTTTATTAACGGGTACCATAGATAATGTAGCAATAGCTATACTAAATATATATGCACCAAGTGCAATAGCACACAAATTCCTAGGAGAGAAATTAAGAGAGATGCAAGAAGAAATAGAGAGTCAAACTATACTACTGGGGGATCTCAATCTTGCTCTCTCAGAATTAGATAAATCAAACCACAAAATAAACAAGGAAGAAACTAGGGAGATAAACCAATTGTTAGAAAAGTTAGGTATGATAGATCTATGGAGAAAGTTGAATGGAGACAGTAGGGAGTTTACTTTTTTCTCAGCAGTCCATGGAACCTATACAAAAATTGACCATGTGTTAGGGCATAAAAACCTCAAAATCAAATGCAAAAAGGCAGAAATAGTAAATGCATCCTTTTCAGATCATGATGCAATAAAAATCACATGCAATATAAGGTCAGGAGAAAATAAACCAAAAGTTAATTGGAAATTAAATAATCTAATCCTGAAGAATGAATGGGTGAAAGAGCAAATCATAGACACAATCAATAATTTCATCCAGGAGAATGACAATAAGGAGACAACATACCAAAATTTGTGGGATACGGCTAAAGCGGTTATAAGGGGCAATTTTATATCTCTAGATGCTTACTTGCATAAAATAGAGAAAGAAAAAATCAATGAATTGGGCTTATTATTAAAAAAAACTAGAAAAAGAACCAATTAAAAACCCTCAATTAAATACCAAATTGGAAATTCTAAAAGTAAAAGGAGAAATTAATAAAATTGAAAATAAGAAAACTATTGAGTTAATAAATAAAACTAAGAGTTGGTTCTATGAAAAAACCAACAAAATAGATAAGCCTTTACTTAATTTCATAAGAAAAAGGAAAGAGGAAAATCAAATTGTTAGTCTCAAGAATGAGAAGGGAGAACTTTCCTCCAATGAAGAGGAAATTAGAGCAATAATTAGGAGTTACTTTGCCCAACTTTATGCCAGTAAGTTGGATAATCTAAATGAAATGGAGGAATATCTACAAAAATATAGATTGCCCAAGTTAAAAGAAAAGGATATAAACTATTTAAACAGCCCCATATTAGAAAAAGAAATAGAACAAGTTATTAACCAACTCCCTAAGAAAAAATCTCCAGGGCCAGATGGATTTACATGTGAATTCTACCAAACATTCAAAGAACAATTAATTCCAATACTATACAAACTATTTGAGAAAATAGGGACAGAAGGCATACTGCCAAATTCCTTCTATGAGACCAATATGGTGCTGATAGCTAAACCAGGTAGGGTGAAAACAGAGAAAGAAAACTATAGACCAATTTCCCTAATGAATATTGATGCAAAAATTTTAAATAAGATATTAGCAATGAGATTACAGAAAGTCATCCCCAGGATAGTACACTATGACCAAGTAGGATTTATACCAGGGATGCAGGGCTGGTTCAATATTAGGAAAACTATCAGCATAATTAATTATATTAATAACCAAACTAACAAAAACCATATGATTATCTCAATAGATGCTGAAAAAGCATTTGATAAAATCCAACACCCTTTCCTATTAAAAACACTGGAGAGTATAGGAATAAATGGGCTTTTCCTTAAAATGGTCAGCAGCATCTATTTAAAACCATCAGCAAGCATCATATGTAATGGAGACAAACTAAAACCATTCCCAATATGATCAGGAGTGAAACAAGGCTGCCCACTGTCACCATTGCTATTTAATATTGTATTAGAAATGTTAGCTTTAGCAATAAGAGAAGAAAAAGAGATAAAAGAAATCAGAGTAGGTAATGAAGAAACCAAATTATCACTCTTTGCAGATGACATGATGGTATACTTAGAGAACCCTACAGACTCAACCAAAAAACTAGTAGAAACAATTCACAACTTTAGCAAAGCGGCAGGATTCAAAATTAATCCACATAAATCATCAGCATTTTTATATATTACCAACAAAGTTCAGCAGCAAGAGATACAAAAAGAAATTCCATTCCAAATAACAGATGATAGGATAAAATATTTGGGAATCTATATGCCAAGGAAAAGTCAGAAACTATATGAACTAAACTACAAAAGACTTTCCACACAAATAAAATCAGACCTAATCAATTGGAAAAATATTAAGTGCTCATGGGTAGGCAGAGCGAACATAATAAATATGACAATACTACCCAAACTAATCTACTTATTTAGTGCCATACCAATCAAGCTCCCAAGAAATTATTTTACAGATCTAGAAAAAATAGTAGCAACGTTCATTTGGAAGAACAAAAGGTCAAGGATTTCAAGGGGATTAATGAAAAAAAAGGCAGATGAAGGTGGCCTTGCTGTACCAGATCTAAAACTATATTATAAAGCAGCGGTCATCAAAACCGTTTGGTACTGGCTATGAAATAGAGCAGTCGATTAGTGGCACAGGATGGGTTATCAGGACAATCTAGGCAATAACCTTAACAATTTAGTGTTTGATAAACCCAAAGACCCCAGTTTTTGGGATAAGCACTCGCTATTCGGCAAAAACTGCTGGGAAAATTGGAAACTGGTGTGGAAGAAATGAGGGCTTGACCCATATCTAACACCACATACCAAGATAAGATCTAAATGGGTTCATGATCTAGATATAAAGAGGGACTTTGTAAGCAAGTTAGAGGAACGTAATATAGTTTATCTCTCAGCCTTGTGGAGATGGAATAAATTTATGTCCAAAGAAGACCTGGAACTCCTAATTGAACACCAGATGGATAATTTTGATTATATTAAGTTAAAAAGTTTCTGTACAAACAAAACAAATGCAGACAAGATTAGGAGGGAAGCATCAAATTGGGAAATCATCTTTACATTTAATGGTTTTGATAAAGGCCTCATTTCTAAAATATATAGAGAATTGTCTCATATATATAAGAATTCAAGCCACTCTTCAATAGATAAGTGGTCAAGGGATATGAACAGACAATTTTCAGATGATGAAATTAAAACCGTCTCTAGTCATATGAAAAGTTGCTCCAAATCACTATTGATCAGAGAAATGCAAATTAAGACAACTCTGAGGTACCACTACACACCTGTCAGATTGGCTAAAATGACAGAAAAGATAATGATGAATTTTGGAGGGGATGTGGGAAAACTGGGACACTAATACATTGTTGGTGGAACTGTGAACAGATCCAACCATTGTGGAGAGCAATTTGGAGCTATGCTCAAAAAGTTATCAAACTGTGCATACCCTTTGACCCAGCAGTGTTTCTACTGGGCCTATATCCCAAAGAGAAAAGGGCCCCACATGTGCAAGAATGTTTGTGGCAGCCCTTTTTGTAGTGGCTAGGAACTGGAAACTGAAGGGATGCCCATCAATTGGAGAGTGGCTGAATAAATTATGGTATATGAATGTTATGGAATATTATTGCTCTGTAAGAAACGACCAGCAGGACGATTTCAGAGAGGCCTGGAGAGACTTGCATGAACTGATGCTAAGTGAAACGAGCAGAACCAGGAGATCATCATACAGAGCAACAACAGTATTACATGATGATCAATTCTGATGGACATGGCTCTCTGCAACAAAGAATTGTCTCAAACTAGTTCCAATTGTTCACTGAAGAAAACCATATATACACCCAGAGAGAGGGATATGAAATATGGACCACAACATAACATTTTCACGCTCTGTATTTATATTTGCTTGCATTGTGTTGCCTTTCTCTGATTTTCTTTTTTTTTCTTATAGATAGGATTTTTCTTGCATAACTTGTCAAGTATTTTAACATTATTAACATGTAGTGGACTTCCTGCCATCTAGGGGAGGGGAGGGGACTGGGGATAAAATTTGTAATGGAAAGATTTGTAAAGATCAATGCTGGGGAACTACCCATACATATGTTATAAAAATAAAAAGCTTTAATAAAAAAATTTTAAAAAAGATTTTGTTTAATTGATAGAACTCTTATAAATGCATCTCTTCACTGAATAGAGAAGGATCATGAATTTCAAGCAGGAAGAGGATTTAAAGACCATTGTATCCAAATCTCTCATTTTACCAGTGTGGAAACTGAAGCCAAAACTGATTAAATCAATAGCTTAGTGTCACAAAAGTAGTAACAGAGACAAGATTTTATCCAACATCCTTAAACTCTAGGTTTTCTCTTTCTACTGTATCATGAGTTCTTTGTTTGCTTGGCTTTTTTTGTTTGTTTTGTTTTTAAACAGATTCTTTTAATGATCTTTATATGCTGTTACTAAATGTTTAAGGAAGAAGTCACAGCCAAATGTTTCTGAATCCAATATTCTATCCACTATACCATGGATAGCACAATGGATAAAACTCTGGGTCTGGAGTTAGGAAAATGTGAGTACAAATCAAGTCTCAGATATCTGTTAGTTGTGTGACCCTGGATAAATCACTTAATCTTTGCCTTAGTTTTCTCATATGTAAAATGGGATTAATAATAGCAACTAACTCAAAGGGATGTTGTACAGATCAAATGAGTTAATAATTAGAAAGTGCTTAGCATAGTGCCAGACACATAGTAAGCATTATCTAAATGTTAGCTATTTATTGTTATTATTTCACCCCATTGCTTTATCAGGGCCTTAGTTCTTAATTTCTTTGTGTCATAGGGACCCTCTGACACTGTCTAATGAAACCTATGGACCCAATCTCAGAATAATGTTTTTACATGTATAAAATGAAACGCATTTTATAAGAAAGTAAACCAATTATACTGAAATATAGTTATCAAAATATTTTTTTAAAAGTCCATGAAACCCTAGTAGACAAATTTTTAACATAAAAATTAGCCAAATATATTCATACACGAGGAATATTACCTATAGATATAGAGAAATAAGTAGTTAAGCACTTACTTGTGGGGATATTCAACAAGTGAGATAATTTAAGCCAGACTGTGGTATTTACCTATGCCATTTAAATCAGTGAGCCAAGTTGCTTTCTTACACTTACATACCCTACTCCCTAAACGAAACAATGTTTTAATAAAGAAAAAACAAAAATAACTTTGAAATATTATTTAAGATTTTTAAAATTGTTTTTAAAATTAGGAGAAAAAAATTAATGATGTGCTATTATCAGATTAAAATGGTTAATGTTTGATGTGGTAGCTTCTGTTACTCTGGTTCTTGATATGTATTATAATCCTGGTTTTCTCCAGGCACCTTTTCTTTAGGCTTCTCAATGAACTGTAATCATTCCTGACATATGTGGTGCACAGAGTAAACTTACTTGAGTTATTGAAATGAGTTCTGTCAGAGTTAGGCCAGTAGGGTATTACATTCTAAGCACAATGTTGGTTGCAGATTTGCAAATGGTATAGGTCTGATTTGGCACCAAGTCAAGTTTGGCATGCAGGGTAAATTATCAAGAGATCCTGCTTCACATTTGGGGTGTTTTGTTTTAAATTGATTTACATGCCACAGGGAAAAAAAATGCGTCTTGAATTAATGTGAAAATAACTACTTAGAAGAAGAACAGGCTGAGAACTTAAGGAGAGCATTTATTAGGGACTGACATTCAGTATTCTGTAATAAGTTACTATTTCATGGTTTCCTTCTGTGTTAACTCTTAAGGAGAGAAGCCAAGTAAAATGTTCTCTTCATGTGTCTATTTCCATAGGAATTTAGAAAGATTTTTTCCTGCCCTAAGGTATCATTCCCTTGTATCTCATGGAAGATATATACATTTCTCTGAAATAAAAGGCACATCTCTATAAGGATATTAATTATCCCTCCATTCAATGTTCACAGATGGATTTAATGTATAAAATATGACAATATTTAAGAGTTTATCCTATATCATAATAACCAACTAATAAGATTTGTCAGCATCCTATCTTTCTGTTTTAAGTAATGGCCAACAGGGTCTTTGGCAAAATTACAAAAATATGGCAGGCATGTCTGCTCTCTGTGGTAAACAGTATAATGTGAAAATATTGGAGATTTAAACAGACAACTTCTGTTACATTCATGTTTTCAGCAAAGCACCGATGTGCTCTCTTCCAGAACAAAAGATAAGAGCCAAAATAACAAAGATTTACTGAATTAAATTAAACTGAAAGTTAATTTGGAAAAAAAAATTGACTCCCTGGTACTAAAACATATATTGATAAAAAATGTATACATTACAAGAGGAATAGCAATTAGTAGTAGTACTAATTTATAGTACCCAGGTTCTTTGAACTTTGTACAATTCTACCCCATATAGAAGATGTAGTAGGCTCCATGTTTGACAAACAGCACACTCCAAAGCTCCTTAAAGCTGACTATATGTTATAACTGGGCATGCCCAGAAATCTGGGCTCCATTGATAATAGCAAATAATAACAACATATTATATATAAAATTATAATATAATAGCATATTATACTAAAAGATATATATTATACAAAAATATATAAAATATCATATTATAAGTAATATAATATTATAAATATTATAAAATGTATTAAAATTTATAAAATACTGTCCTTAAACCAACAAGATATATCAGAGAATCATAGCAAAACTATCAAGCCATAAGTTAATTGTAAGCCATAAAAATTGCTCATTTAAATATATGGTAAATTCTGAAACCAGTATCTAAACTCAGGTCTCCTGAATGAAGAAGATTCAGCATTCTTTCCCCTGGACCATATTTCAACTTGAACACATTTTTATCTGAAAAGTACCCATAATTTCATCAGTATAGGAAGCTCTTGTTGAGTAAATTCTCTCCACAATCACAGACAACTTTTCTGCAACTGATAGCCTTAAAAAGTTGTCTGAAGACTTGAGAGTTAAGTGATTTTTCCCAGGAACACAAACCAGTTGGAGTCAGAGGCAGATATTGAGTCAAAGTTTTGCACAACCCTCTAAGCAAAACAAGCAAATAAAAAAAAATCCCACATTTATGTGATTTCAATTCAATAACAATATGTATGATTATAGAATTCACAAAATGCTTTAAGGTTTGTAAAGCACTTTATAAATAACATTTCATTTGATCTTCACAAAAATCTTGGGAAATAAGTGTGTTATTATTACCCTCATTTGACAAATGAGGAAATTGGATCTTGGAAAGCTTAAGAGATTTTTCCAAATTTTCATAGCAGTAAATATGTGAGACCAGATTTGAACTCAGATCTTCCTTACTCCAGGCTCAATGCTCTTCATTATATCACCTAATAACAAAATTAGAACCGCAAACCCTTTATTGCAATTTAACTGCAATAATAATTTGTTGCAATTTAACTATAATAATCCAAGCAGCTTCATGTTTTTTGCACTTAGTTATATGATTCCATTGAGATGGTTATCTCTGCATGTAGGACAGGTTTCAGATTATAGTTGCATGGATGCAGGGTAGATGCTATTTTCACATCACAGAAAGGGATTGAACCATCATGAGAATTAGGATGGAAGGTATTCTGAAAATTAATGAAGATCTATGAAAAGATGATGGTAAAAGAGCAGCCACAACAGAAGCTAGCAATAGAGGAAACAGACACAGACAATAAGTCCTGAACTGCTGGGAGATTTCCAACCTCTCTGTTTTGCCTATATAAAGATTACACTGGGAAGTGACTTAAAAGGTCAATTTCCTCATGAGCTGTTTCTCCCTCTACTTTTATCATTGCCTGCCCAAATGCAAACATTGTTTTCTTCTTTCCCGCTCTAAATATATAATCCTCTGAATAATCAGGAGAGATTCAGACACAATTGAAAAATGACTGAACAACATTATTATTTTTTTTTTTTTTTGCTTTTTTGCTGAGGCAATTGGGATTAAGTGACTTGCCCAGGGTCACACAGCTAGGGAATGTTAAGTGTCTGAGACCAGATTTGAACTCAGGTCCTCCTGACTTCAGGGCTGGTGCTCTAACCACTGCACCACCTAGCTGCCCCCACAACATTATTATTATTGACACATAATTTCAAGAGTCTTTTACCAACATTTCAAAGTTTCTAAGCTAGTATCTAAGCCAGAATTAATTATTTTCCAAGCTAGATAAAGAATCAAATCAAGAAAGAGTAGATAGACTCTCTGGGGTATAGAGCAAGTTAATAGAGTGAAATGAAATTTTTGGAAAGAAATCAACAGGATTTCCGGGGGTGGAGCCAAGATGGCCAAGATCAGACAGGAGTCTGTAACCTCCTCTAACCTTCCCTCAAACCAACAACATATGAAGCCTCTAGACTGATTTTGAAGCAAAAAAATCCACAATATCTGGAGGACAACACATTTCTAGAAGAAGATACTCTGGAAGAACTTCAAAACAGGTCTGTTTTTATTGGGCAGGGGGGTGGTCTGTTGAACCCAGACTGCAGCACAGGGAGACCAGGGCAGGGAGCTGGAGCAGGGAGCTGGAACAGGAGTTGTCACAGGAGTCGGAACAGGAGTGGGAGCATTGTGCTTTTCACACACCTGGGAGTCTTCTGCGGGTCTCTTGGGCCAATCTGTCCTGATTGTGGGCAGGTGGTTTGGAGGGTCTGCCATTTGTGGGGGGTAGATTGTGAACCACTGAACCCCTGATGAGCATGGGACCTAGCTGCCATTACACAGAACCCTAAGGTGATAAATCAATCAGCTGAACTGATCAACACCTGAAATAATTCAATCAGCAAAACTGCCCCAGGGTAAATTAAAGCAGAACTGCCCAGAACCTGAAATAATTCAATCAGCAGAACTGCCCAACACCTGAAATAACTCAATCAGCAGAACTGCCCCAGGGCAAATTAAACCAGCTGTCCCACCTTTGCCTTGAACAGACCTCATACCTTTAAAAAAAATGAATAAAAAAACAAAAAGAGCTCTCACCATAGACAACTTTTATGAAGAGAGGGAAGAACAGACCTCAAATACTGAGGCCCCTAAAGGTAAAGCAACTCCAGAAAAAGCCCCAAAGAGGGACATAAACTGGACTCCATGTCACAAGGCTTTCTTTGAAGATTACATAAAGGATCTTAAAAGAGAGTTGGAAGAAACATGGGGAAACAAAATGAGATCACTGCAAAATAAAATGGAAAAAGACTACAAGGAACAAATTGGCCAATTACAAAAGGAGCTAAAAACAGTAACTGAAGAAAATAAGACATTAAAAATTAGAATCAAACAATTGGAAATGAATGACTCATCAAGACTTCAAGAATCAGTCAAACAAAAAAAAATGAAAAGATAGAGAAAAACATGAAATATCTCCTAGGAAAAACAACTGACCTGGAAAATAGATCTAGGAGAGACAATCTAAGGATTATAGGGCTTCCTAAAAGCGATGATGAAAAAAAAAGAACTTAGACACTATCTTCCAGGAAATCATAAAAGAAAACTGCCCTGATATTTTAGACCCAGAAGGCAAAATACTTATTGAAACAATGCACCGATCACCTCCTGAAAGAAACCCAAAAATTAAGTCCCCCAGAAATATCATGGCTAACTTCCAGAACTATCATACCAAGGAAAAGATATTACAAGAAGCCAGAAAGAAACAATTTAAATATTGAGGAGCCACAATTATGATCAGACAGGACCTAGCAGCTTCTACTTTGAAGGATCGAAGGGCCTGGAATCAGATATTCCGAAGGGCAAAGGAACTTGGATTATAGCCAAGAATAAGTTACCCAGCTAGAATGAGCATTATCTTCCAGGGTAGAAGATGGTCATTTAATGATATAGGAGAATTTCACCTATTTCTACTGAAAAGACTAGAACTGAACAAAAAATTTGATCTACAAACACAGAACACAAGAGAAACATAAAAAAGTAACAAGAAAAAAAAACTCTTGAGAACTGTATTTATGTTATAGATACTTATAGAATGAGGGTTGATTTTTATGAATTTATTATTACATTATGGTTAAATTTAAATCATATATTTATGATTATTGTGATTTTGTGATTATTATGATATGATTATTTTGATTTTATGATTATTATGATATGATAAACTGAAAAGGAAATTAGAGGTAGAAAAGGGATAACACTGGAAGAAGAGGAAAAGGAGGTAAAATAAGAGAAATTACATCACATGTAGGGGCAAAGAAAACCTATAATGATTGAGGGGAAAAAAGGGAGGAGAATGAGAATTGTATTAATCTCCAATTCATCAGATTTGGCTCTGAGGGAATAATAGACATATTGGGTATCAAAAAGAAACTTATCCTATCTTATAAGGAAACAGGAGGGAAAAGGAGAAAAAAAGGGGTGGGGCTCTAAAGGGGAAGGATTGTTAGAGAGAAGTGGTTATCAAAAGCAAAATAGTAGGGAGGAGGGAAAGGGGATAAGAAAGAGAAAAGCATAAGCTAGGGTAAATAAGATGGCAGGAAATACAGAATTAGTTATTTTAACTGTGAATGTGAATGGGATGAACTCTCCCATAAAGCAGAAGCAGATAGCAGACTGGATTAAAAACCAGAATACAACAATATGTTGTATACAAGAAACACATCTAAAACATAGAGATACATACAGGGTGAAGGTAAAAGGCTGGAGCAGAATCTATTATGCTTCAGGTGAAGAAAAAAAAAGCAGGGGTAGCAATCCTGATCTCAGACCAAGTAAAAGCAAAGATAGACTTCATTAAAAGAGACAAAGAAGGAAATTATATCTTCCTAAAGGGTACCATAGATAATGAAGCAATATCAATACTAAACATATATGCACCAAGTGGTATAGCATGGAAATTCCTAGAGGAAAAGTTCAGAGAGATGCAAGAAGAAATAGACAGCAAAACTATAATAGTGGGGGATCTCAACCTCCCTCTCTCAGAACTTGATAAATCAAACCCCAAAATAAATAAGAAAGAATTTAAGGAGGTAAACAAAATGTTAGAAAAGTTAGGTATGATAGATCTTTGGAGGAAATTAAATGGAGACAGAAAGGAGTTTACTTTTTTCTCACAGTCCATGGAACTTATACAAAAATTGACCATGTGTTAGGACACAAAAACCTCAAACTCAAATACAGGAAGGCAGAAATAGTAAATGTATTTTTTTCAGATCATGACGGAATAAAAATCACATGCAATATAAGGCCAGGAGAAAATAGACCAAAAAGCAATTGGAAACTAAATAATTTTATCCTAAAGAATGAATGAGTGAAACAGCATATTACAGACACAATTACTAATTTCATCCAAGAGAATGACAATAATGAGACAACATACCAAAATTTGTGGGATACAGCCAAAGCGGTAATAAGGGGAAATTTTATATCTCTAGATGCTTATTTACATAAAATAGAGAAAGAGAAAATCAATGAATTGGGCTTGCAACTAAAAAAGCTAGAGAAAGAACACATTAAAAACCCCCAATCAAATACCAAACTTGAAATCCTAAAAATAAAAGGAGAGATTAATAAAACTGAAAGTAAAAAAACTATTGAATTAATAAATAAAACTAAAAGTTGGTTTTATGAAAAAACCAACAAAATAGATACACCTCTAGTTAATTTGATTAGAAAAAGGAAAGAGGAAAATCAAATTGTTAGTCTCAAAAATGAAAAGGGAGAACTTTCCACCAATGAAGAGAAAATTAGAGCAATAATCAGGAGTTACTTTGCCCAAGTTTATGCCAATAAACTTGATAACCTAAGTGAAATGGAGAAATATCTACAAAAATATAGATTGCCCAGATTAACAGAGGAGGAAATAAATCACTTAAATAGTCCCATTTTAGAAAAAGAAATAGAACAAGTCATTAATCAACTCCCTAAGAAAAAATCCCCAGGACCAGATGGATTTACATGTGAATTCTACCAAACATTTAAAGAACAGTTAACTCCAATATTATATAAACTATTCGAAAAAATAGGGAATGAAGGACTCCTACCAAACTGATTTTATGATACAGACATGGTACTGATACCTAAACCAGGTAAAACAAAAACAGAGAAAGAAAATTATAGACCAATCTCCCTAATGAATATTGATGCAAAAATCTTAAATAAAATATTAGCAAAGAGATTACACAAAATCATTCCCAGAATAATACACCATGACCAAGTAGAATTTATACTAGGAATGCAGGGATGGTTCAATATTAGGAAAACTATTAACATAATTGACTATATCAATAAACAAATTAACAAAAAACATATGATAATCTCAATAGATGCAGAAAAAGCATTTGATAAAATCCAACATCCATTCCCATTAAAAACATTAGAGAGTATAGGAATTAATGGACTTTTCCTTAAAATAGTCAGTAGCATCTATTTAAAACCATCAGCTAGCATCATATGTAATGGTGATAAACTGGAACCATTCCCAATAAGATCAAGGGTGAAACAAGGTTGCCCACTATCACCATTACTATTCAATATTGTATTAGAAATGCTAGCTTTGGCATTAAGACAAGAAAAAGAGATTAAAGGAATTAGAGTAGGTCATGAGGAAACCAAATTATCACTTTTTGCAGATGATATGATGGTCTACTTAGAGAACCCTAGAGAATCAACTAAAAAACTATTAGAATTAATTCACAACTTTAGGAAAGTTGCAGGATACAGAATAAATCCACATAAATCATCAGCATTTTTATACCTCACCAACAAAATGCAACAGCAAGAGATACAAAGAGAAATTCCATTTAAAATAACTGTCAATAGTATAAAATATTTGGGAATATATCTGCCAAGGGAAACTCAGGATCTATATGAGCAAAACTACAAAACACTCTCCACACAAATAAAGTCAGATCTAAACAATTGGAAAAATATCAAGTGCTCTTGGATAGGTCAAGTGAATATAATAAAGATGGCAATACTACCTAAACTAATCTATTTATTTAGTGCTATACCAATCAAACTCCCAAAAAATTATTTAACTGACCTAGAAAAAAGAACAACAAAATTCATCTGGAAAAACAAAAGGTCAAGAATCTCAAGGGAATTAATGAAAAAAAATGCAAATGAGGGTGGCCTAGCTGTACCAGATCTAAAACTATATTGTAAAGCAGTGGTCATCAAAACCATTTGGTACTGGCTAAGAAATAGAGTAGTGGATCAGTGGAATAGGTTAGGTTCACAGGACAAAATACTCAATGACAATAGTAATCTAGTGTTTGATAAACCCAAAGATCCCAGTTTTTGGGATAAAAACTCACTATTTGACAAAAACTGCTGGGATAATTGTAAACTAGTATGGAAGAAACTAGGCATTGACCCACACCTAACACCATATACCAAGATAAGGTCAAAATGGATTCATGATCTAGACATAAAGAATGATATTACAAACAAATTAGAACAATGTAGGATGGTTTACCTCTCAGAACTGTGGAGGGGGAAGGAATTTGTGACCAAAGAAGAACTAGAGATTATCATTAATCACAAAATAGATAAGTTTCACTATATCAAGTTAAAAAGGTTTTGTACAAACAAAATAAATGCAGACAAGATTAGAAGGTAGCAGTAAACTGGGAAAATATTTTTACATTCAAAGGTTCTGATAAAGGCCTAATTTCTAAAATATATAGAGAATTGACTCAAATATATAAGAATTCAAGCCATTCTCCAATTGATAAATGGTCAAAAGATATGAACAGACAATTTTCAGATGAAGAAACTGAAACTATTTCTAGTCACATGAAAAGGTGCTCCAAATCACTATTGATCAGAGAAATGCAAATTAAGACAACTCTAAGATACCACTACACGCCTGTCAGATTGGCTAAAATGACAGGAAATGATAATGATGAATGTTGGAGGGGATGTGGGAAAACTGGGACACTGATACATTGTTGGTGGAAATGTGAATGGATCCAACCATTCTGGAGAGCAATTTGGAACTATGCTCAAAAAGTTATCAAACTGTGCATACCATTTGACCCAGCAGTGTTTCTACTGGGCCTATATTCCAAAGAGATTTTAAAGGAGGGAAAGGGAACCACATGTGCAAAAAGGTTTGTGGTAGCCCTTTTTAGAGTGGCAAGAAACTGGAAATTGAAACGATGCCCATCAATTAGAGAAAGGCTGAATAAATAAATTATGGTATATGGAAAGGAATCAACAGGGCAAATAGCACTGAGAGAAAGGCAAAAATAGGATAATTGAAGAAAATATTCCTTGTGGATTTTTTTTAAGTTTTACTGATGTCTTGTTTTTTATACTTATTTCCAATTATTTATATTGTCATTCTTCCTACCCCACATAAAATCGAGCCTGCCTATGCAACAGAGGAAAATAATTTAAGAAAATCAACCAATAATTGCGATCCATTTTACCACACATATTTTATTTGGCAACTATTGTCCCTCACTAGAAGAGAAGCATGTTTCATTAACTGTCCTCTGGAGCTGAGAGATCATTGCAATGAATCAGAATGAAGTTGCTCCTCAGTATAATTTTCCCTTGTGTATTGTATTCTTTGTGCCTATTTTTCTCCTGCTTCTCTTCCCTTTCCTCTTTCTCAGAGTCTTTGTTTCCTATGATAAAACATTTGATGATATTCATATTACAATATTCTACTCATCTATTTCCCCATTTATGATCATCTATTCTGTTTCCAGTTTTTTGATGCTGCTACAAGTAATTTGGCACATGGCCACCTTTTTTCAACCTGTTGCTTCCTTGGAGTATATGCTCAGTTGTGAAATTGCTAGGTGTAAAAAAACTTAATGATTTTTCTCACATCATTACAAGTTGTTTTCCTCATGGATTTTTTCACAGACTATTCTTCCTCTATCAACAATTCATAATTATTAAATTCTAACAAAGACCTGCGGATTATTGTAACAATATCTATCTTTATCACTATTTTGCCATATAACCTGTATATTAATACTGTGAGAATGTGTATATCATTGGTGCATCTTTGAAATGATGGGGGGGGGGGGGGAGGAACAGGAAACTCTAGCAGAACTGACAATTTGGGCTTGGTATAGAAACAAACCAAGAAAAGGAGTTCTGTAACATATTACTGAAAACCTGACCCTAAAAGAGAAATTATTCTAAGTCATTTTTTTTCTATTAATTTACCTTATTTCTGCATAAAGTTGTCAACAGGTATAAACAGCTCTTACTTAAATCCCAAGCACCTCATGATTCTTTCTTAGCTTACATAAAGAACCATTAATGTATTCTCTAGCTAGGACCATCTATTACTTTATATCAGCAAGTCATGCAGTTTTAAAATAGAAGATTTGAAACCTAGTGCCTGGGGGACTCATATGGCAAGCAACCTTAGATTTGTTACATTTTCCAGCTTAATATCTTGTCAATGGGAAGACTTTAACATATAACTTATCTACACAATTCCTTATATGAGAACCTTCAATTAACTTTACCCAAATATGATCAAATGACTCCTAAATAAAAAATATGTGTTCTCAAACTTTCCTTGTTATAGGGGATGATAGAACTAGAGCTAGAAAGGCCTTTAGAAAATACCTAATAATTCACTATTTGACAAAAATTGTTAGAAAATTGGAAATTAGTATGGCAGACACTAGGCATTGACCTACATCTTATACCCCACACTAAGATAAGGTCAAAATGAGTTCATGATTTAGGCAGAAAGTTCTAATTATAAACAAATTAGAAGAAAAAAGGATAATCTACCTCTCAAATCTGTGGATAAGGAAGAAATTTGTGGCCAGAGAAGAACTAGAGTACATTATGGAATGCAAAATGGATAATTTTGATTATGTTAAAGTTAAAACATTTTTGTGCAAACAAGATTAGAAGGGAAGCAATAAACTAGGGAAATTTTTACATCCAAGGATTCTGATAAGGGACTCATTTCTAAAATATATAAAGAATTGATTCAAATTTATAAGAATTCAAGCCATTCTCCAATTGATACATGGTCAAAGGATATGAACTATTTTCAGATGAAGAAATTAAAACCATTTACAGCCATATGAAAAAAATACTCTAAATCATTATCGATCAAGGAAATGCAAATTAAGACAACTCTGAGGTACCGCTACATACCTCTCAGATTGACTAAGATGACAGGAAAAGACAATGATGAATGTTGAAGGGGATGTGGGAAACCTGAGACACTAGAAGATATCTAGTTTAATTCCCCAGATTTAAATATATAAATATATGGGTAGATAGATGGTAAATAAAGATGGAGAGAAAAAGAGAGAGAGAGAGAAACTAAGTACTTACTATATGTGAGACAACATGCTAAACACTAGTAATACAAATAGAAGCCAAATTAAATAAGGACCCTATCATTAATGAGCTTACATTCCAATCAGAAAAAGACAACACAGAAAAGCAAACTAAAAGGAAGGTATAGAACTTGTAAAAGACCAAAGAGTCTGTTTCAAAACAAAAGAAAACTGAATGTGGTTGACCTGAACATTTCTTCAAATGGAATTCTGAGCAAGAACTCATCAACAGTAAATTAGAAGAGTAAGAAGAGAAGCATCTCAGGATTAAAAGACAGTTGGAAAAGAAATCTAAAATTATAGAGAAGAAAGAAAAGGTCCAGGAGAAACATGAGTATGGAAGGCCCAAGTGCTTCCTCAAATGGTGATTCTGAAGAGAATTTGGGAATAGACTTCAAGTCTTCATTGAAGACTTGAAGTTTCTCAGTTTCTTTATCCAACCCTCTGACTATGAATTTGTATCACTGATAAGGGTTCATCTCCTCTGTTCTGCTGTAGAGAGGAAAGCTAAGAACAATGGGTCACAGCATAAGAAAGTTAAATTTAGCTCAGAATAAGAAGATATTTCCACTAGCTACCCTAATGCTTCAAGTGATGATTTTCCTATCATTGGAGAGGTTTAAAAAAAAAGGATAGATGATATTATAGAGAAGCTACCTAAACCAGGCAGGAAATTCTAAGAGTAATAAAATCTTCAACTCAGTAATTATCTGTTAGCTTTTAAATCTGAAAATGTTTCCTATACTGTCATCTCCTTTGATCTCTTTACAGCTTTTGTGACTATTCCTTCCTCTGAATATCATTTCTTCCCTTGGTTTCTGTGATATTGCATTCTTCTGGATCTTAGAGTCTTTCAGTGGATCACCATCGTCCTCCCATTCCATTACTGTGTATATTTGCTAGTAGTAAGGTCTGAACTCTCTTCTTTTCTGTATTTATATGTACTTTCTTGGAAATCTCACTAACTCTAAAGAGAGCAAGTATAACCAATATAGAGATGATTCTCAAATCTAGATATCTCCCTTTAATCTCTGTTTTGAACTCTGGTTTTGCACTTTCAGCAGATTATTGCACATCTCCTCCTAAATGTCCCACAAGAATATCAGTTATATTTATTATCTCACCCACTATCTTTTCCTCTTTTCCAAGTTTTCCTTACTGTAGGATTAGGAAGCCATCCATGCTTAGAAGATTAGAATCATTTTTGACCCATTTTAAGTCTTATAGTCAAATACTAAGAGAAGAACTCAGAGGCTATCTTTTGCTTCTTTTGTTCTCCAGGAAATTAGCACAATGCCAGACAGAGAATTACTACTTAATAAATGTTTATTGACACTGACTTTCTCCATTGAATTACATTGTCTCCAAATGTTTTTTTTTTAAAGAAGCTAATCAATGAATGATCAGTTGAACCTGCCTTTCTTTCCTTTCTTAAGCATACTACGAGAAAAAATCATACATATAAAAGCTTCAAAATCACACACAAGTTATTGGATATCTCCAACTGGATAACCCATAAGAATTTCAAGCTTATATCAAACTATGCATAACCTTTGATCCAGCAGTGCCTCTAACTAGATTTGTAATTCAAAGAGATCATAAAAAAGGAAAAGCACCCACATGTGCAAAAAATGTTTAAATGTTTATAGCAGCCCTTTTTGTAGTAGTAAGGAACTGGAAACTGAGTGGATGCCCATCAGTTCATTAATGGCTGAATAAGTTATGTCATATGAATGTTATGGAATATTATTATTCTATAAGAAATGATCAGCAGGATGATTTCAGAAAGCCTTAGAGAAACTTACATGTATTGATGCTAAGTGAAGTGAGTTAGAATCAAGAGAATATTGGATACACCAACAAGATTATGCAATGATCAACTCTGATGGACATAACTCTTTTCAACAATGATGTGATTCAGGCCAATTCTAATAGACTTGTGATGGAGAGAGTTCTGCATCCAGAATGAGAACTGTGGGGACTAAATGTGGATCACAATATAGTATTTTCATGTTTTTTGTTGGGTTTTTTTGCTTCCTTTTTGTTTTCTTCCTTTTTTTTTCTTTTTGATCTGATTTTTCTTGTGTAGCATGATAATTGTGGAAGTATGTATAGAAGAATTGCACGTGTTTAACATATATTCGATAACTCACTGCCTAGGGAAGGGAGTGGAGGGAAGGCAGGGAGCAAAAATTGTAACACAAGGTTTTGCAAGGATGAATGTTGAAAACTATCTTTGCAAGTACTTTGAAAATAAAAGTTGTTATTTTAAAAAGAAAAAATTTCAAGCTTATGTATAAAATATTATTTATCTACCTCCCAGAACCTTCCTAGCATTCAATTTCTTTAAGTTCAAAATATAAAAATCTTTATATTCAGTAACTCAGCTTCATAAACTCAAAGCTATCCTTGACTTTTCCTTTTTCATCTTTTATATTGTTACTGTCTTTTTGACCCAATGTCTCTAAGTTATATTGCATCTATTCTCATCTATTTAGTTTGCATTACAATCTAGAGCAAGTTGGGCGCCATAGAAATTTCTTGATCTAGACAGTGGTGATGTGGTCAAACCTATACTTTAGGAATATCAATTTAGTGGTCTGGAGGAGGCTGGATAGAGACAGTGGGCACCAGAAGTTACTGTAATAGTCATGACAAGAGGTGAAGATATTTTAGCCAATGATGGCAATTTTATGAATGAAAAGATAGAAAGGCTACCAAATTTGTAGATGAGATGAACCACAGAGTAAAAGATGACATGTTAGATTCCAGAGTTAGAAGTCAAGGGAAATTCTAGAGCACTGATCTAAATATAATTAGAAAAGTTTTAAATGGGAAAATATAGTTTTGTACTTTAGTTAAAATGTAACTGAAAAAGTACAACGTGTATGTATGTGGAAAATTATTGTTCACTTTAAAAAGATTAAATTATGCTTAGTATGGTTTAAGCATTGAATTTCTAATTCTTTGGAAACTGGTAGTTTATATAAGAACATGAATAATGTCCCTCTTTGAAACTGAATATAACATTCCTTGACCATGCCAAATAACAAAGAACTTACTATACTTTAGTTAGATAATAGCCTCCCACAGGAGAACAAATTAAGAAAAATTGGGATGAGTATACATTCGAGGAAATTTAATTTAATTTTTTTTTCATAGAGCTCAACAAAATATTTGAGTCTGGCTGTCCATAATTCCAAGAGCCTTGTAAAAGTGTGACAAACAAACATTTCTTCAATTAAAACTTCATGAATCACATTGATTATTTACTGAGCTGGAACTTGAAATAATAAGTATTCATTTTTTTTCAAAATATAAAAGGAAAAAGACTATAAAATCTCAATGAATCTCATTTTCCAGTAATGCAGAAATCCAATTGAAAGTGCTAAACTCTTGAGGAAAACTGAAGAATTATAAACTGGTACATTAATATCCTCAAACTGATATATGTATTTCCCTACTTATTTTGAAAGATAGGAAAGATTAAATAATAAGACAAGGAATGGTTGGAAATGGATAACCTGGAAAGTGGGAAATCATACGTGTACAATCAAAAAAGAGAAAATACCTATATAGTGATTGAGATCAAGCAGACAGGATTTCTGAATGGCATAATACAACCTGTCTTACAGGTATAGCATTTCCTCCCTCTTGAGAGTTATCAGAAGCCAGGACTTTATTAGTTAAGAATAAGTCATCATCTATAGCTTCCAAAGGGTTAATATGATATATCATACAAATAAGTCATTTTCCTGGGATCTATGTCTACATATGAGTGAAGTGATTATTGGAAGCACTTCCAAGTCCATTAGGATATTTTCTTTCAAGTTGGATCATTATCCAAACCAAAATATTATTTAATCTGCCAAAACACACATCAGATTGCTTTTATTTTGAAAGAGACTAATCAGAAATCCTGGATGTTCTGATATAAGATCTCACATTCATGATTTCAAGCTGGCAAACATAAAAACAAATCATTAGCCACAAAAATGTAAATAAGCAAAAAACAAAACAAAACCTGCCTTTTGAGAAAAATGAACTTAAAAAAATTTTTAATGGAATTAGCAATGAAAGATTCAAGTCATGAATGGTCAACTTAATGAGATCTTTGAACTCTGCTTCAATTTCTGCTTTTAGGGAACTTGACTGGGTTAAAAAAACTAGAATTATTTATGTCATTACAGATTAAATATTTTCATTTTGAGTATTGTAAAAAATGTAGCAAAAGGATTTACATGCTGAAATCATGATACAAATATATCTAGGTATGTTACAAAAATTGAAGTTACTATGAATTGTTTTCCCATTTACAAAATTCCATCTTCACAATGATTGTAAAGTGAATACAAGTGGTTTGAGCCTCATCAAACCAAAGTGAACAAACTACCTCAGAGTGATGATATGTTTCAAATTTAAGATCCACATGACTAGGTAGTGCCATATCAGAATTGGAATCCACATTCAGTACTCTTTCTACTACCCCATATTACTGTTAAATTGTTAAACCGGTCCTAGTAAGAATTTTGCAATCTATGTTATACAATTCAAGAGACAAAAATGATGTGACTGACTTTTATTAGGAGGACATATCCTTTGAGATTTATTTCTCTAGCTTTTCATGGTATTGTTTAATATTAGAGAGAGAAATTGGCCTAAGGAAGAAGAAATATGATCAGGAACATGAACCTGATTTGAGCAGAAATTGTCCAAAATGTTTAAGATGATGGGCCTTCTGAGCATCTCTCTCTCATTGCTCAAATTCAGGCAGCTACTGTCTGAGACTAGATTTAAACTCAGGTCTTCCTGTCTCTGTGCAACTTAGTTTCCTAGTTTAGGGGAATGAGAATGTAGAGAGAATGAATGAGAAGCAATATTAAATAAGATTATAAACTCCTGAAGGAAAGGGACTCTCTTTTTTTCTTTCTTTGTATCTTGGTACTTATCATAGTGCCAGCCACAAAATAGGCACTTAAATGTTTATTGACAAACTGATTGACTTTACTGCTTCAAGATCCATTTCATACCCATTCATTGTGAGAATTCTTTAAAGCTCTATCCTGTGTCTTCTTTTCTTTTCTATAGTATCTATCCCAAATGGTGATCTCATCCCTTCTCAGGGGTTCAGTTATCACCTATATTCATAAGGCAAGGGAAAACTCAACTTGTCCAAAACAAAACCTATTATTTCTTCAAGAAAATCTTAGGCTCTTTTCAGTCTTTATTATTGTCCTAGGACAATCAAAATTCTCCTACTCGTGTAGACAAACTAATTTCAAGTCATCCTTAACTCCTCTCTTTTTTTGTTACATATATCCAATCAATTGCCAAATCTGAACATTTCTATCTTCAAGATATACAGCTGGTATCCTAGCCTAGAGTGTCTTCCTATTCCAATTCATCCTTCACTCAGCTCCAAAGGCAATTTTTTTTAAAGGATTGATTTGATCATTTCAACAACTCCTGCCCCACTCTTTATAAAACAAACTTCATGAGTTTCTTCTTACTTCTAGGATCAAATAAAAAGTGCCTGTATTTAGCATTTTAAACCTCTTCATAATAAGGACCCTTCCTACCTTTCAAATCTTCTTACATTTTACTTTCTTCCACATATTCTGTAATCTAGCAAAGCTGTTTATAAGGCACTATACTTCACACTTCCGTACCTTTGCATCAGCTGTTCCCCATGCCTGGAATGCTATGCCTTCTCATCTCTGACTTTTTGCTTCCTTTGAGACTTAGCTCAGATTTCTCCTTCAACAAGAGACCTTTCAGACCCCTTTAGCAGCTAGTATTTTCCATTTACATATTGCCTTCCAGTTGTCCTGTATATGTTATGTATGTACCTAATATTTTTATGTTGCCTCCTCCCTTGTGCAACTTCCTTGAGGGCAGAAAATGTTACTTCCTTTCTTTATATGCTTTGAACTTATCACAATTTTTATTTACTTCAAGCTTCCATTTTAAACTTCTATCTACCACTTCACCACTGACCCTTGGGGAGAAAAAGTCTAATATCCTTGTCATGAGAGCTCCACAAAAGCTGAAAAATCTGCTATCTTGCTCCTCATAAATCTTGCTTTTTCCAGTTTTGGTAGAGGATCATAGATTTAGAGCAGTAGGAGACCTTGAAATCATCTTGCAGAAGAGGAACTTTCCTCTCAGAGAGACTAGTTGAAAATTAGTATGCACATAAAAATTACTTGTTGAATGACTCTATCTATAATTCTTTTTTTTAAATGTAGTTTTTATTAAACTAAGAAATCTTTACCCAAATAATATGTTTCATTGTAACATTAAATAACACTATTTCTCTTATTATTTATTTGTAGTAAAGTTTAGCCTACCCAGAAGCTTTGTTGTAGTTATTCAGTGATTTCAGTTCTTTGTGACCCTTTGGGGTACTGAGTAGTTTGCCATTTCCTTCTCCAGCACATTGTTAAATGAGGAAACCAAAGCAAACAGAGTTAAGTGACTTATCTAGAGTCATACAGCTAATGAGTGTCTGAGATGAGATAAAGAAACTTGAATCTTAATGGATTAATTGCTATGACGTGATTAACATATAATCCTCCTAAGGGAAGGTTACAGGTAATCAGATAATTAATAGAAAAATTAAATAGGGCCAATAATAAATTATATGTAACTTCTATTTGCTTATTCTCCATCATTCTGAAGCATTGCTTCAATTATGCTAATTTCTTGTCACTAACAAAATATTGGGGAGCATTAGATGAACATTGCAAAGAGTAAAATTTGGGTTTGCATTTAGAGATAAATAAACCCTGGTAATTAGTACAACAAATATTAATTGTTGTAAAGTTATATGGTCTCCCTTACTGGAAGTATTCAATCAAAGACTGGGTGACTATTTGTTGGTAATGTTTTAGAAGGAATTCTTACTTAGGGATACATACCTTTAGCAACTTTGGCATGGTTCCTATGCTTTTCCATTCTTTTTCACTGACTTTCCCAGGCCCTAAAAATTCACCTGTGCTTTCCCATAATTTCTCTTCCACTTTTCTCCCTTGTCTCTTTTTATTCTCAGTTTCCATGATTGTATTCTCATTTCAATGTACTGACTAGGTCAACATCAAGTCAATTCCTTAGAAAGCAGTTATAGTTATCCCAATGCCAAACTAACTTCATAGTTTATCCCATCATGACACCATGACACAGAGGGCCCACAAGGAAATGACTGTCCAATGATCTGCCCTCTCTTTCTCAAGCACACAGTTGTAAAAAGACAAAACAAAGTTATTCATTTAGATTGTGAGTATTTGACAAAACAAAACTAGCTCCTAAATTTGCTATTTTAGAATCAATCAACAAGCATTTATTAATGCTTACTATGTGCCAGACACTGTGCTAAATGAGATAAATGTAAATTCATATCTTTTACAAAGCAAAACAAACAAAAATAAAAATTGCATCTTCTCTTAAGCATCTTATATTCTGTGTTGACAATACATAGAAAGGAGTTGAGAATCAGAAAGAGGGAATGATCTCTCTCATGTTAGTGAAGTTAGGACAGCCAGAAATAGACAGGAGAAAGGAATGTAGGCTGTCCAGTTTGCCGTCTCCCCAAAATGGAGCCTTTAGAAAAAACTTACTAATGGGAACAAGATATCACAAGGTGGAAGGATATTTCAGGGTGCAAAAGCCACAGGCTCTAAAGTTCCACAATCACATAAAATCTATTTGGGATTTTTTTTTCCACAAAATTTGAAGAGGATAGGATTTCAAAGGTCATTTAGTTCAAATGATTGAAATTCCTATCTGCTGTATAACCACAAGTGGTAATCCAGACTTTGGTTAAAGACTTCCAGTGATGAGGAACCTACAACACCCAAGACAAGCCATTTCACTTAGAGATAGCTCTAGTTGTTAGGAAGTTTTATTGACATCAAGTCTTAATTTGAAACTTGTTTTCATCACTCCTAGTTCTACCCTCAGAACTTTTTTGTCTATTTGACAAAAAGGTCCTCTTCTCTAGGAGAGCATTTCAGATATTAAAAAAATTAGATATCATGTCCCTCATTTCAGTTATTTTCAATAGTGCCCAACTCTTTACATGACCTCATTTAGGGTCATTTCTTGCCATATATACTAAAGTGGTTTGCAATTTTCTTCTCTGGCCCATTTTATAGATGAGGAAACTGAGGCAAATAAGTGCCTTGCCCAAGTTCACACAACTAAGAAATATGTGAGAATAGATTTGAACTCAGGGAGATGTCTTCCTGATTCTAGGCCCAGCGGTCTATCCTTTCTACCACCTAGATGTACATATATGTTTTCTTCTTCCTACAGACTTAGCATAGATTCATAGACTTAGAGCTTTAGGGAACCTTGAAATCATCTAATTCATCTTTATCATTTGCAGATGAGAAACCTGCATCTCATAGAGCTTAAGTGACTTTCCCCAAATCAAAGAAATAATAAGAGGCAAATTTAGTTTAGAAATTCAGGTTCTCTGACTCCAAATCCTGTTATCTGCTGATCACCTTAACTTTTCTCCTGGCATTTTGTTAATGGCTCAGGAAGAGAGAGTGAAGTTGATGATTATGCAACTCTACCTCATTTACATCCAATTCATGCACCAGTCAAGACAACATCCTATGTCACTGATCCTCTTCAAAAAAGGAAAAATCTGAATAAGGGTAACGATAAAATAAGATAAATGAGATAACCTCCGTGTTTTTAATCACCCAATCAAAGGAAGTCAGAACATTTTTAGATGATTAAGATGAACTATTTACAGAAGTGGAAAGACACACTTAGGATCCTTTCTATGGACTAAAAAGGAGCTACAAATCACAGGCCTAATAAATCTCAATAAAACAGCCATTTGGAAATGAAGTCAGTTTTGTAAAACATTAGAGAAAAAGTTTTCTATTGCCTCTTATAAGTCAGCTTATAAAATCATTTTGTTCTTGTTTCCCTGACTGGCTCATAGTCTGGATTTTGCTAAATGGCTATTCAATGATTACGTAAACTGAACAAGAAGCCTGACTCTGTTTAAATGTTTCATTACTGTTTTGTACCTACTCCCTTTAGGTTTATTTGCTAGAATGAATGATTTCCCTTTACATGAGAATCTATTGGGAAAAAAAAAAAAAGCTATGTTGTGTATTTTGGGACCTGATTATTTAGGCAGGCATAAATTAGTGAATTTATCACACTCAGTTTTAATGCAGATTCATCTGAAAGTTCTAGGGTATCAAATTTTTTGAATCCTGACCATCAGCCAGTGTATTAACTCTCTGTCCCAGATTTATATCACCTGCAAGTTTGAAAAGCATCTCATCTGTGCCTTTATCTGAGTCATTGGTGATATTATATATGATGGTTTTGGGGAACTCTTACTAGATTATGACCCAAATTTACATCCATTAGTAAAACCAGCACTTCTTTTTCTATGCACCACTTGGTTTAAGACTAAATTCCTATTGTTCATTAATAATGCTTATTGCTCCCCTTACTCAAATATGCCTCTAAAAATCCACATAGGGTCTATCCTTATGCCATGTGGATTTCATAATAAAAAGGGCTAATGTAAAACAATGTAGGCCTAATTTGTGAAATAAGAGCTGCTAATAAAAACTGTCTATTGGAAAGAGAAATAAGCACTGGAATTCCTTGTGTGGGAGACAGCTATGAAGACTCAAATGCAATGGCAATGGAATGACAAAGAATCATATTCACAGAAAGAATTGTATATTTTGTGATGCAATAAAATGATCAGTGGTGGAGCACACATCTGTGAAAATGACATTTTCACATAATGCACTATTTGTAATTTTTGTGTATGTGTATAGTACATATATGTTTGTGTATATGTATATGTAGTTTCTTGATATAAACTGTTAGTTTCCCAGGACCTATGCCGTCATCCATGTGGGGAAATTCAAATCAATGGTAACTCCTACTGTTGCATCAAATTTTCAGAAACTTATAGTTTTGTAATATGGTCTAGGGCACTGAGTCATAAAATGACTTGCCCATTGTCTCACAGGTTAAACTCTGCTCTTCCTGATTCCATGGCCAATTCTCTATCCATTTTGCTTACATCTTACACTTAAATATTCCTTGAGGTTTAATGTATCCACACAACCACCTCCTCTCTGCCTTCCCCCCAAATTCAACAAATAGAATGAACTGGCAAGATTATAAATTCTTTTACTACACTGTCGAGGGCCCCTCAGTTAAACTTTTCCCCATCTGTACCCCATAGTGGATTGAACACACTGTGTGTGTGTGTGTGTGTGTGTGTCTGTCTGTCTGTCTGTCTGTCTCTGTCTCTCCTCTGTCTCTCTGTCTCTCTCTCCCTCTCTCTCTCTCTCTGCCTCTGTCTCTGTCTCTGTCTCTCTGTCTCTGTCTGTCTCTGTCTCTGTCTGTCTGTCTGTCTGTCTGTCTCTCTCTTTCTTTTACTGTCCCTCTCTAGCTGTTTTCCTTGCTTTCTTCGTGTGTGTGTGTGTGTGTGTGTGTGTAGCTTGTTTGTACAGAATTGTTTACATGTTGTCTCCTTTGTGAGACAAGGAGCTCCTTGAGAGTAAGGACTATATTTTGCCTTTTTATGTATTCTTAAGGCTTAGCACAAAATCTGGCACATGGGAGGTACTTTAAAAATGTTTATTGACCATTTGACTTGAAGCTACTTGAGGACAAAGATCACATAATAATTCTCCAGCCTTCCTATAACACTACACGGCCTTTTTTCATTCAGTATTGATTCTTCACCACATTCAACTAGGAAAGGAACAGTATGCCCTGTCTTTGAGAGAGCTTGCTTTTCCACACCCAATACTTTACTTTGCTCCAAGTATTATGTATACAGGCCTAAACTACAAGCCAGTTTGTTTAATTTCTTTTCAGATCATTTATATTTGTGTACAGCTAACACATGATACTTAAATTACCAAAGAACTTAAAATACCAGATTTTGATAATCCTTAGGTGGCTATATGCAAAACAGATGTTCTATTATACTTTCCAGATGGTGGCTTTAAGCACAATTAATTGAAGACAGTACTTGCATATCACTTAAGTACACATTTAGAGCTATGTCAGAACAAAGGGAAAATGAGTGAAAGCCAGGACTACTTTACTGCAAATTGAATTGCCAAGAGAAATTATGTTCACATTTTTTATGCTAACAATAGGAAGAATTAAAAGAGAAATTGGAGAAGGAATAAGTGTTCAATGGAGGAAGGACTACACTAGGAGTTATAAAATATTCTGTTCATATATTTGCCTTTTACTCCCTTGATCTTGGCAAACTTTTTTATTTTTGAGACATACCTGTCTTTATTAAGGTAATACAATATGTAAATAAACAATTAAAAAGAAGATGGTAACTTGATATCACACTTGCTCTTTTTCAAATACATGTTGGTAAAAACATGACCAGATTTTTAATGCTATTCATGCGTCTTCCAGTCTTTCAGCATATCACATGCTGATAAGTCTCTTTTTTCTCACTGGTCCTCAGTTTCCCCACATGAAAACTAAAAATTATAAATATAGACATAGATATGGATATAGATGTAGATAAAAGTACATAGATAGAGATAAATATAGGTAGCATATTAATATAGATAAGGATAGTGACAGGTAGAGATAGAGAGGTATATAATGATAGAAATATAGAAATGTAGAGATAGATAGATTGATAGATTGATAGACAGAGTTACAAATATAGAGCAGAGATACCTCAATCTACAGCTCAAATATGTAGCTTTCTTCTAAGCTCAGCTCATTTACCTTTTCTAATGACAGCTTTTTCTAAAGAGCATCATTGCAAGCTATTTCTCTCCTCAGATTACTATAGATATTATATAGAGATCTGGAAGTGACTCAGAAGTTTTCTAGTCTAATTCCCTTATTATACAGATAAGAAAACTAAGGTTTAAATCTTGTATGATCAATATGATAACATCATATTTCATTACATGAGTTTATTTTGGGGGTTTATAAATGAAAGGCAATCAAGGATAATTCTAATAGATGATAAACATACCTTTCCCCAAATGAGGCTTTTAAAAACTTCTATTACATTGAGTTACCAGCAGCACATTCTATAATTTTTTATTTGAAGAAAAGGCACTGGTAAGTTCTATTCAATTATTAAATGAAGAATTCCTTTCAAATCAGCCAACATTTGTAAAACACCTATAGATAAAAAATTGTGGTGAACCCTAACCTCTTATGTGACATAGTCACAAAATTGCAAAAATCATCAGATAATTAGAAATGGAAAAATTCATTTACCAAGTAGTCTATGAAATCCAAATTTTGTATGCGATTTGTACAAACTCTCATGAATACTTAATGTTCTCTGTGCTGTGAGTTGGTATTATGTGAGGAAATTTTTAAGGCTAAAGATATTTTTCTGTCTAAATCTCAAAATTTTAATTAAAAAAATGATTTTCTGCATGTAGATACCACTCCCAATGGTTCAGATCAGAACCCATTTATCCCTTCCCATCCTAAGTAACTTTTTCCTATAATTTTATTTAAATCCTCAACCAAGAATCTGTCCAAAATACTGGGAGTCTTCTGTTCCCTCTCCACATTATTCAGAGACTCCTGAAGACACCTGGAACTAGTTCAGAAAAGCTGATGGTAAAATTTTCAGCATAAGAATTTACACATTGGAAACTTGTGAACACCACAAAGGAGGCCTTTATTTATTTTGTTTATCATAACAAGATATTTAAAATCTGAAATAATCTAAGCTTCCTTTATTTTGCTGTAACATTTCTCCTAACTTTCCTTATCTTGGTGGTATTTCATATGTACTTAGGCCCATCAATTTTCCTATTGGGTTCTATCAATTTATTTTAAAATCATAAATCTCCAAAGCAATCTCAATAAACTTTGGAAAGAAAATGCCATCTAGATTCAGAAAGAGAACTATGGAGATTGAATGTAAATCAGCACGTGCTACATTCACTTCTTTTTTTTGTTTGTTTGTTTTGTTTTTGCTGAGGCAATTGAGGTTGTGACTTGCCCAGAGTCACACAGCTAGGGAATGTTAAGTGTCTGAGACCAGATTTGAATTCAGGTCCTCCTGACTTCTGGGCTAGTGCTCTATCCACTGTACCACCTAGCTGCCCCTACATTCACTTATTCCATGTTTTGTTTTGTTTTTTTCCTTCTGTCATGGTTTTTACTTTTGTTCTGATTTTTCTCTCCCAACGTGACACATAAAGAAATATGTATTTACAAAGTTTATATACATGTAAAAATTAAAATAGAATACATCTGTGGGAAAAAAAATTTTAAAAGAAAGAAAAAAAATCCATACATCTTACATGCTCAAATATTGCAGTAGATATTAGTAGGATTTACTTAATTCTGTAACATGTAGAAATTCCCATTCATTTCATAGTCCAAATTGCATCTTCCTTGAATAAGGTCAGTTTGGTGATTTTAAAAAAAAGGTAGACAATGTGAAATAACAAAATGCTTAATTTGCAGTAAGTAAAACTTGTATTCAACTCTCTTCTCTGGTACTTAGAAACAGTGTGGTACTGAGCAAAGAAATTACTTCTCCAAGACTCAGTTATCCAAATGGAAAATGGCCATGATAATTCCTATAGTGCCTTCCTCACAAGATTATTGTACAAGTCAAACAACATGATAAATTAAGATGTCTTGCCAATTATAAAATGTACTGAATAAGTATCAATTTTTATCCATTACTCCTTTGTCAAATTTAAATGGTTGAATGGGAAACAACCTTAAATACGGTGATTTATAGTTTTTCAATGATGCTCAATGATGGAAGATTTTATTTTACAGTTTCACACATTTAGTGATAGCAAATACTTCCTTTCTAGTTAATATAGTGAAATTTAAATATTCTTTATTATTGATTTAATGGGATTAATTTTGCTATCTGATCAGAAAAGTGGAGGCCAAGAAGATAGGAATAACAGATACCAAAAATAGAGTAATGACTTCATGTTTCCTGAAGATTTAAAAAAAAGGTGACTTTATCCTCTGAAATTCCAATAACATTTTGAGGTTCACTGAAGAAAGTTGCCTTTTCTTAGTGTTTTTTCTTAGCTGATGGTAAAAGAGCTCACTTTATAACTAATTTTCCAGGTATGAAAGTGGCTCCATTTTGTTCACCAGAAAGTGAAAAAATAGTTTTTCATGCCATAAAGAGTTGGATGGCAACCTTCTGACCCTTGAAGGCAAATTTTAAACTGAGAGCACAGGGTCAAGTCTGTTGACTCAACTACTATTCTGAAAGGCCTACACAAACCATCTTAATAAGTACTTGTAGCTAATCAAAGCTACAGAACTCTATAAGCATTCCGAAAATGAATGAGTCTTTTAGCCACCAAGAGATTGGCCTCCCACACACTGTAGCTAAGGTAAATGTGAAAGGACTAAAAGAAATGATCACATTACAGCCCACCCTGGCTGCACCTGGGATCTGAAGATAAACAGATGATTTCAGCTCCTCAGGGAAACAGTGATCCTTCTGGCCCTAAGAAGAATAAAACTCTTTAGAGATAAAGGAAAAGTCTTAAAGATGGGACAAAAAATTTTGCAATAGGAACACTTCTAATAATTTCCCAACTTTCCTTCATCAAATGAATATGTTTTTACAAAGTAGGTAAGGTGCTGTTCAATAAACCAAAATTTGTTTGTGAAGTGTCTCTGATATTCCCAGCACTGCTAAGTATATAAAGACAACATCTTAAATTCTTTTGCCTTTAGGGTGGGGTTAGGAAATTCAATGTAAGAGAAAGTTTTTCTTATGCTTTGGACTTGCCCAGCATCATATTCACATTCATATACATACAATTCAAAAATCAATGCAAAAGTTAATGAGGGAATAGATAAAAAAGGATGTTATATGAATTGAAAGAAAGGGATAGACCAGGCAAGAAATCACAGAATGAGAGAGAGATAATTAGAAAGGTCCTCAGAGGTCACATAGTGCAAATCCTTATTTTGGTGGGGAAAATAAGACCCAAGATAGGTAAGTGAGTTGTTGAAGATTACATGACTATGAAGTATTAGAGACATGAAGTTGAGGAAAAGAAATTGATAAGATTTGTCAATTAATTGAATGGGGAAAAGTAAATGAAGGAGTCAGGGCAACCCTCCAGCAATAACTCTGTGAGGCCTATATCTCTATATCATCAAAGAAATAAAAAAGGATCATTATTTACAAAAATATTTATAGCAAATTATTGGATGAGTGGGTGTGCAGAGTGGCAAAGAACAGTAAGCTAGGAGAATACCCATCAATTAAGGAAGGAATGACTAAACAAATTATGATATACATGTATTGGGATATTATTGTACTACAAAGTAAAGGCAGATAAGTGGTACCATGGTTAGAACTCTAGGTCTGGAGTCAGGAAGAACTGAGTTCAAATCTAGCCTCAGACACTTACTCTCTATATGACCCTAGACAAGTCACTTAATCTCTATTTACCTTATTTCACTGGAGAAGGAAATGGTAAACCATTCCAATCTCTTTGCCAGGAAACCCTCAAATAGAGTTACAAAAAGTTGGACATGACTAGATGATTGTACAACATTAACAACAAAAAAATGACATGAGGGATAATTAGAGAAATCTTTAAAGACATATGAAATGATGCAGAGTGAAGTGAAAAGATAAAGAATACATACAATAATGACAGCATTGTAAAGACAGAATTTAACCTCTTAAGAACTAAGAACTCTTATCAGTGCCCAAAGATAATCCCCAAATATCATTAATGAAGCATGATACTGCTTAACAAAAATTATGGACTGAGTATGCAGAACTCTCTCTCTCTCTCTCTCTCTCTCTCTCTCTCTCTCTCTCTCTCTCTTTATATATATATATGACAAGGCCAATGTGGGAATTTGTTTTCCTTGACTGTACATATTTGTTACAAGGGTTTTCTTTTTTTTCTCCCTTCCAAGTGGAAAGATGGAAGGATATTTTTTGTTTTGTTTTGTTTTTTGCTGAGGCAATTGGGGTTAAATGACTTGCCCAAGATCACACAGCTATGAAGTGTTAAGTATCTGAGACCAAATTTGAACTCAAGTCCTCCTGACTTCAGGGTTAGTACTCTATCCACTGTGCCACCTAGTTGCCCCGATGGAAGGATATTTTTAAAAATTTACTTTTAATGGTTAAGAGTAACTCCTAGGTAGGTAATGAACCTACAGGACTAAAATAATGGTATTATCCTAAGAAAACAAACAAATTAAAAACAGGGAATTTAGGTAGATGTATGATTTTAAAAAGAAAAGATGAGTTTAGTTTTGAGCATGTTAAGTTTTGGATGTTTATAAGACATTCAAGTGGAGATGTCTAGAAGGTGATTAAAGATGTAGGACTGGACTTTCAAGGGTTAGTGTTGAAAAATTATCCATGCATATGTTTTGAAAATAAAAAAGTTTTAATAAAAAAATAAAAATAAAAATAATGTAGGATTGGAACAAAGGAAAGAGATGATGGCTGGATGTGCAAATGTGGAAGTTATCAGCATAGAAATGATAGTCATAGAATGATTACAACCAAGATAGAATAGAAAGAGAAAAGGAAATATTTTATATTTATACCTATCTGAATGAGGGTGGAACATGGAAAATGATCCTGTGAAAGGCATTGAAAAGAATCTGTCAGATAGGAAGGAAAGGTCCCACAATAGAGTGATGCTATGGAAATTCAGGAAGGAGAGAGTATATGGAAGGAGATTATTAATAATGTCAAATGATGTAAAGAGGTCAAGAAATAAGCTAAAAGCCACTCAACTTAGTAAAAATATTACTAGTGATCTTGGAGAAAACAAATTCAATTGAATGATGGAAGCCTGATTGTAAGGAGACTCACCTTTCAATAAGTCAAATACAGAAAAAAAGATTTTTTAAAATTTAATTGTACTATAAAATCCACCATCTTCTTACAATTTGCTAAAAAAAAAAGAAAAGAAAAAACTAACAAACTAATTTCACCTAACTCTATTGAGTATATTAATATTTTTGAAAATCTTCAGTAACAATGTGTTGATATTTCTGGTGGAAAATAAATGAAATATAATTGGGAAAATAGCATTCTTTCTTATGGCAAATTTGAGGCATTAGTTCAATTACAGAACATAGAAAAGACCTGCATAAGTGAGATTTCATTTGTTTTGAGGAAAATCAAGAGGTAGCATCATAAAGGAGAACAGTATACACAAGGGACAAGTGAAACTATATGATCAGGAGATTTCATGTTCATGCAAGCAAAACCAACCAGGGCAGAATTGCCAAGGTATAGGGTATAAAGTAGAAAGTAAAGTGTAAGAATGAAAAGATCATAGAAAGGATTCAAGTTGTGAAGGACTTTAAATGTCAAAGACAGGAGTTTATCTTTGATCCTAATGGTAATAGAAAGCCATTGGAATCTATTAAATAGGAAAGAAATGTGGTCAAACCTACACTTTTAGGTAATTATTTTGGTAGCTGAGTGGAGAATGGTTTAGGCTAAGGAGTCATTTGAGTCCAGGAGACAAATTAGGGTATTGCAATCCTTTGCTATACCCTAATAATTTACAGTAATTATTGCAATAATTTGAGAAAGGGGAGGAGAGTATGCACTAGAGTAGTGACTATGCAAGGATATAAGACTATAAGAACTATTTTGAAAGTAGAAATGACAAATTTTGTTCAATAAGTTTCATGGGAGTGACTGAGGAGTAGAGGATAGCAATAATAATGAAGAGGAGAATGGCAATATTCTCAATAGTGATAGGAAAATTGAAAAAGAGGGAGGATTTTTTGGTGAAAAATAATGAGTTCTGTTTGGGTTAAGTTCTGTAGGAGGTACAATGTTGTATTTCTTGTCTTCAAGGCACAACCACAAATCTTGGCTATAGGAAAGACATACTATTAGATAATGATCTTATCAGAGGAAAAAAGCTGTTTATTCCAAACCTTAGATCAGACCTATAATCCAACCCCTAGAGAAGAAATTTTTTAATGCCTTGAAATACAAGAAGAGTAACACAATTTGGACAGCTCACTCTCTTTGTTTATATGGTGAAGCTAGTACTGGGCAAAAAAAGAAAAAAAGAAAAGAAAGAAAAGAGAAAGGAAGGAAGGAAGGAAAGAAGGAAGGAAGGAAGGAAGGAAGGAAGGAAGGAAGGAAGGAAGGAAAAGAAAATGAGAGAGAGGAGAGAGAAAGAAAGGAAAGAAAGAAAAAAAGGAAATAAAGAAGGAGATGGGGGAAGGAAGGAAGGAAGAGAGAAAGGAAGGAAGGGAGGAAGGAAGGAAAAAAGAAAAGAAAGGAAGAAAGTAAAGAATGATAGAAAAAAAAGTTGTGCTCAAGTTTGGATAAGGAATCTCACAAGAAATTGACTGAGATTAGCACCCTAAGTCTGTGGGTGGGAGTGTGTGCCTATGTGTTCAGTTCACACATCTGCAAGTTATTTTCAGTACTCTGGGATATAATTCATCTGAGCCAGGTGATTTAAACTCTTCACTTATCTGTGGTTTCAATCCCCTCTTAATTCGCTCTCCCTCTCATTCCTTTGGTATAAAATGAAGATATAGCAAGACAGCACCTAAATATCTCACCTCTCACCCAGGAGTTCACCTGACCTGACCTTCCCAGGATACTGAAAAATTCAAAGCTGCTCTTGCTGAACTGTTATCAACAATCTTGAGAAATGGTAGATAATGAGAGAGGTGCCTTTGGAAAATATGCTCATTTTCAAAGAGGGGAAAAAGATTGCAGAATTCAGACTGTGAGTGTGATGACAAATCATCCTGGAAAAATTTAGGGATGAATATTTAAAGTGATATTTTATAGAAGGAGAAAAGTTAATCATTAAGAGTCAACATAGGTTCATTAAGAATAAGTCATGCTAGTCTGTCTTGGACAGGGTCACCAAACTGGCAGATCATGGAGTTGCTGTAGACATAGTATGCTTGGATTACAGCAAGACATTTGTCAAAATCTTTTATGACATTCTTCATGACAGTATGAAGGGACATATAATAGAGTTATATGTATTCAAAAGTGGCTAAATCACTGAATCTAAAGGTTTAACTAATAGATTGATATCAGCCAAGTGGGAGTTCCTTAGTGGGTTAGCACATTACTCTGCTTTTGACCCAATTCTTTAAAAAAAAACCTGTTCTTTCAACATAGATTTTTTAATCACTGATATGTAGAAAGACATTTAGCATGCCTATTAGGTCTGGATGAAATGAAGTTCAGCAAGAATGGCTAATATATTGGAAAACAAAATAGAGATAAAAAGAATTCTCAATACCTAGAAAATAATTCTCATCTTAGGAGATGAACTTCAATCAATTTCAATTCCTGAACTTTTTAAAATTAAAAAAAAATAACCATCCTAGTATGAAATGGGAGGAACAATTTCATCTGGAAAGTTTGGCAGCCTCCATGCTCAGCACAATTTGAACAATGTGATGTGATCATTAAAAAGAATAAAATGAGAACTTAGACTGAATTAATAAAAATATGGCCTCTAGAGTGAGAAAGGTGGCAATTCCATTGTGTTTTTTAAACCTATCATCAGACTACATCTGGAATACTTTTTTTTGTATCTCATATTTTAGTTAAGACTTTGACAAACTGGAGTATATCCAAAGGAGGATGAGATACAACAGACTCAAAACAATTCCATTAAGTCTTAGTTGGAAGAAATGAGCAGTTTCTGTAGAGGTGGTGAGTTGGAGCACTTCCCATGGGGACTGATATGGGCGTGAATAACATATGGCTCCTGGTTGCTCCTTTAGTCTAAACAGCTGGGAGGATACATTCAAGATGTCTGGTCAATGGACCAAGAAGAGCCACCCAGTAAGTAAGTTATAAAAAAGAGGTTTCATCCTTCTTTTATTTTTTAAGTTGCTAATTTTGAGCACTTGCCAGTTCTCCCTTGGTCTTCCAGTGAAAAGAGGAGGGTTTCCCATCTCCATCAGCAATGACATCTACAGGTACATGGGAACAAGGATGTATGCTTGTTCAGTAAGCCTAGGACTGGATTTCAGGACTTCAGTTGCCTCTTCTGCCTTAACTTTCTTCACTGAGTCATTGTTTGTCTTTCATTTTCAAAGAGTACCAATAATTTAATGGGTGGTCTCGACTTGAATGTGAATTGAATTTAAATAAGGCAAAGTTGCAGAGTCATCAGTCTCACTTTCTCTTCTAGGCTCATCCAAGTCCAGTAGCAGGAAAAAAGTCAAGACAACTGGTGATGGCCTAGAATGCAGTGGATAGCCTTAGTGTCTTCAATGTCTGACCAAGCTCTAAGCACTTCACAGCATCTGCTTCAGTTGCCTTCATACCATTGGAAAAAATTGTTCTTTATCTACCCATTCCACTGGGGAAGTCTTTACATGTTTGGTATACAGATATATAGGTATAGATATAGATATAGATATAGATAGATAGATCTAGATCTCTCTCTCTCTCTCTATATATATATATATATATCAAGAAAGGTGGCTTTATTTCTCAGATCTATGGAGAAGGGAAGAATGTATAGCCAATATATGAATTAGGGGGATATCTATATCTACATATAGATATAGATATAGATATCCCCCTAATTCACCAATGGGTTTTAGGTTTGTTGGTTACCCTTCACCTAGTTTACCTCATTTTCTGGAATATATCTGCTATGCCTGCTAAAGCTTCTTGAAACCACAGTTGAGAGTTGGATGAAGGTGGACACCAAAGCTGGATGAGAGACCTTGAAAAGGATTCAGCAAGCTCTCACACCAGAGGCAGTAGTCCTCCCTGAATATTCCATACATCCCTCTTCCATGAGTAAAGAAAAAAAAAAGATTAAAGAGAGAGGACAGAGTATGACCATTTTCTTCAACATTTAAACAATTATCATGTAGAAGAAGGAGAAATTTTTGTCTGCTTCACCCCAAAGAGCAGTTCTAGAACTCTTGGCTGGAAGCTATAAGGAAGAAGATATTTGTCTCAATCTAATAAAGAATGTTCCAATAATTTGATTTGCATAATAGTGAGTTCTACAATAATGAAAGTTTTCTTGAGCAGTGTGGAAGATCACTAATTAGGAATATTGCAAAGTGAGCTCACAACTGACATAGTTAAATGATCTCTATTGTACTTGCCATTCTATGATACTATAATTTTCCCGAAGAAATTCCTAAATTTATAGATAATTTATTATTCTAGAAGCAATTTTTGAAGACAAACAAACCAAAGACATCTAATCTGGATGTCAAAATATCATGCTTCTTAATTCAGCTTTTTTTTTTCTTGTACCTATTGGTCTTAGTTGTTTTCCCTCTACCCTGCTCTTGCCTCCCATACCTGACATATGGTAGCAGTTTAGGTGAACTTGGTGGATGCTCAGGTCCCCTCAGGGGACCAATTAGACTATTAAGTTTAATACCTAGAAAAGACTTATTTTGAGTCTTTAGGGAAATTTCCTAGATAAACTTCTAGTTATATTATGTGATTAAATCAAGCTGGGGAAATGCAGCAGTCTAATAAATACTATTATTATACAAATGATATTAGTCTCCAAAGAAGAATTTAGAGATTGGTCACAAAACAGACAACATTTCATATTAGTTTTGCAAGTTTACAATGGGTGAGAAAGAATTATCATGCTCAAGAACCAAGAGAGGAGAAATTTTCATATTTTAGGATAGCATTTTTAAACAAGAAAATAATTTAGAACCAATCAAATTATAAAAAAATCCAACCCCTTTTATAGCATTAGAAAAAACAATAAAATGCATCTGAAACAACAAAAAGTGAAGAATATCAAGGGAATTAATGGGAAAAATGCAAAGAAAGGTGGCTTTATTTCTCAGATCTATGGAGAAGGTAAAATGTATAGCCAAACAAAAGATAGGGAACACTAGGAAATGCAAGATGGATAATTGTAATTACAATAAATTAAAAAGGGTTTGCATAACTAAAGTCAATGCAATCAAGATTAGAAGAAGAGCAGACAACTAGGGGAAAATTTTTATAGCCAGTGTTTCTGACAAAGGCCTCATTTCTCAAATATATATATACATATGTATATATATATATATATATATATATAGAGAGAGAGAGAGAGAGAGAGAGAGAGAGAGAGAACAGAATCAAATTTATAAGAACACAAGTTATTTCCCAATTGGCAAATGGTCAAAGGATTGAACAGGCAGTTTTCAAATGAAGAAATTTAAGATATGTATAGTCATATGAAAAAATATTCAAAATCACTGTTGTTTAGAGAAATGCAAATTAAAATACCTCTGAGGTACCAACTCAACACTATGGATTGAGTAATTTGTCAGAAAAGGAAAATAATGAATGTTGGAGAAGATGTAGGAAAATTGGAACACAATGCATTGTTGGTAAAATCGTGAACTGATTCAGTCATTAAAAAGAGGATATGAAAAAAAAAACCATTTGTAGGAACTTTTTTTTGTGATGACAAACAATGGGAAATTGTAGGGATGCCCATCAATTGGGGAATGGCTAAACAAGTTGTGGTATATTAATGTAAGGGAATACTATTGTTCTTTAGAAAGTAATGAGCAGGTGGATTTCAGAAAAAAAAAAAAAAACATGGAAAGATTTGCATGAACTGATGCTGAGTGAAGTGAGCAGAACCAGGAGAACATTTTGGGAACATTGAGCAATGATCAACTATGATAGACTTAGCTCTTCTCAGAAATACAGTGATCCAGGACAATTCCAAAAATCTTACGATTGAAAATGCTATCTACATCCAACTTTTGAACATGAAATCTGAATTAAGATTGAAAAAAAACAGTTTCCACTTAGGGTTTTTTTGTTTGTTTTCATATGGTTTTTCCCTCTTGTTATGATTTATATTTATTAATCTGGAAATATATTTAATATGATTATGCATGTATACCCTTTATCAGATTACTTGCTTGAGAAGGGGAGAAGGAATAAATGGGGAGAGAAAAATTTGGAACTCAAAATCTTACAAAAATTAATGTTGAAAACTATCTTTACATGTTATTGGGGGAAAATGTTATTAAGTACAAAAATAAATAAATAATGAAACACCACCACCATTTTAGAGATCTACTATATTCATTCATTTTGATACATTAAGAAACTGAGAGCCAGAGAAGTTACTTATTTAATATTCTACAATGAATCTGAGGAATAGCAGGAACTAAAATTAAAAATCCTTCAGTTTCCAGGCTGAGGTCTTTCCCATTATACCAGAAGATGAAGACATATGCAAAAGCTAATAACTTAGAAGATATATTCATTTAATACATCTGTCCAGATATTGAAAAATAAAGGATTTTGATGATTATTTCTAGGATAAATAAAATGGGACTATATTCATATAACCCAAAATTAATTTTTTTCTAATAACATTAATAGTTCACATCTTAAAGCACATTGAGGCAAAAATACACTCCTGCCTTTAAAAATCCATTTTAATGATGTTAAAATTGAGCATTGGAACCTGGTTCACAAAGCCATATATTCTGAATATTTTTTTTTGTCATACTATGCTCCTTTTTTTCCCTAGGACCAGAATGGAGAAGACAACCTGAAGTTTGTGATTGCTATTTAGAACCATTTCTGGAATGGTCAGAGATGAGAAAAGAATTTAGAAATTAAAGGAATTTAGAATTAGAAATGGGCTAACACATTTAGACTTTGAAATAACTTTAATAGTTATCTAATAATTATATGATCATAAATCTAAAATTGAAAAAGACCTCAGAATCCAACATTTTTATTTTATAGATTAGAAAACTGAGGCTCATATTAACTGATCTGCTCAAGGTTGCATAGGAAGTAAGGAATAGAACTGACCTTTTTCTCCAAATTTAATATAACATATTGTGTACCCATTTATTAGGCACTTGCTGGTGAAAATATAAATTATTATATAAAACTGTCAAGGAAACTACAATCTAATTGGGGAGCTAATGTCTACATTTGTGATTATATGTGTATGAATACATTATTATATATATATTATTTTCACTGTATATGAGTTAACTGTTATATAGAAAATAGTCATAGGAATTCAAGAACAGAAATCATTATCAAGATATAGCAAGGCAGAAGGCTTTCCAGAGAATATAGGAGTGGAGCTTGAGTCTTGTAAGACAGTTTGCCCTTTGATAAATGGAAAGGAAAGACATTCTATTTAGACTGAAGAAAAGATATAACAACATATCCAGAGGCAAAAATGGTCATGGTGCCATGATGATATGAATAGAAGATTTTGATAGAAAAGCATTAGGATGTAAAATTGGAGCAGAAGATGTGAAATCACATATTAGAGCACCTTGTATTCCATGCTAAGCAATTTGATGTAGAGAGTTGAATGGTAGTGGTTCCTAAGAAAAAAATTTTTATTTGATTTTTAAAGTCCCTGGTAACTTTGTTTCAACTTATCTTTCCAATTTCAGTATAAATTCTGCCTCTATCCACACTCTTTGGTTGAGGATGATTTTTTCTCTCTCAAACAGCACTCTCTCATCTTTTTTGCACTATCACCTCATGTCATTACTGCATTTCTTCCCCTCCATCTCATAGAATCCATTCAAAATATAGCCCATGCTCCCACATTTTTAGATGGTACCTTTCTTGATTCCTATCTCTAACTACTAGTACCTTCTCTGTACAAATACTATGTATGTATGTTCTATCTCCCTCTTACTCTCTATCTCTGTTTCTCTATCTCTTTGTCTTTGTCTCCACATATATCTATAAATGGACATATATAAGTAAATATATGTGTGTATTAAAGAATATAAGATCTTTAAGAACAGCAACTTTTTTGTTTGTTTGTTTTGCTTTAGCATCACCAGTCCCTGTCATGAGATACAAGGGGTCATAAGAATATAAAGGAATATCCACGTGAAAAAACATTACAATGGAAGAAATGGCAGTATTAATGTGTAAGAAAAGATAGAAATAGGCAGAAACAGAAACAGAGGTCAAAGGTATGCCAAGTTTTTGAGCATGGAAGGTAGGAAATAGTTTTAAGTTTTAAAATGATTAAATTAGTTTTTTTCTATGTCAATCCAATTATAGCAATCTATATTTTGATCTCTGAAGTACTGACTTTTCCAATCAAAATTGTCCATTTATTAGACTAAGTGACAACTTTAAGTTGTCACAGTGCTTAAAAAAACTTCAAAAAATATTGGCAAATTAATATATTTGAGGATCTTCATCCTGGGAGAGAGATAATTCAATGGCATGTTCTAACCATCTTCAAGTAGTTCAAATGGGAATCAATATTGTCATACTGAAATAGGAATAGGTTTATTCTGCCTGATCCTCAAGGCAGAATTAAAGCCAACAGGTAGAAATTACAAAGAGTTACTTGTAAGCAAAAACTTTCTAACAGTTAAAGCTTTCAAAAAATTAAAAGGGTTGTTTGTGGTTGGGGGACTGGAGGAAGGTGAGTTCTCCTTTGTGGAAGATCCTCAAAGTTTGAGTAATCACTCATTGTGACTATTGCAGTGAGAATTCTTTGTCAGATTCTGGTTAGTTCTGGTGATATCTAAAGCTCCTTCCAGTGTAGGATTATATAAATCATACTAAAACTGTTTTTAGCAAAGCAAAACAATTTTAATTCTATAAACTGGCTAGGTTAAGTTTTATTTCTAAATAAAAACATTCTTAAGAATTGAAATATTCTAAAGCATTATTTTACCCCAAACACATGTTAATATACCCTCCTACATACATCTCTAGCTATGCATTTTCAATAGAAATTTTCTTTAAATGAGTGCTGACTAACTCCATCACATAAGCTTTCTTAAAACATTATTTGAATGTTTCAAAATCCTTTTAAAAACAAAGAGCATGTGTGAACAGGATGAACTTTGCTAAGCATGAAATAAGCCTAATTTTGTGGGTTTTTTCTTTATTCAGTAAGATAATTGTTGGATTCTCAAGAGGAGCTTATATGGGGAAAATCACTAAGAGCAAAAGGCAATTTGAGAGATTAATGACAGACAGGCTCTTTAGAGATTGCTATGGCCATGTGACAGTAAGAGTGAATTTTTGGAATAGTTATATATTTATCTCTGTTCCTTCTAATCTATATAATGATTTTGAACAAATTAGGGCCTTTTTAACTTTCACCAAATTTGAGAACTGAACTGGGAGACTTTCTTTTTTGAGGTTCTAAGTTCTGACCACTAACTGGTTCATCACTTTTTTAAGGTTAACACACAATATAGTCATAAAGGGGTGATTCAAGCCTGTGACCAGCCCATTTTTGTTCCATATTTCTCCAACCCACATCAGTAACTCTACTAAAAAGAGCTTGTTGTAAAGACAATAGACCAGGATTTTTTATTTACTTGTTTGTTTTTTTGTGCATTTTGTTTGTTTATTTGTTTTCCAGTATGGTTACATATAATGGATAATGGGGTTTCAATTCACACATTTGACACTGAAGATATAAACCTGAACTTGAGATTAGCCTTTCTTTTTCTAGCCTCCTCACTTTATCCTCATACTTCTTCACTCTCAGGAAATCCCTCTAAAGCCTTGTTCAGACACTAACCCATTACTCTAATCAACATTTCTATATTTTATTTAACCATTTTGAAGGGGCAAAGATGGCAAAATATACAAAAGTTCATTGTGTCAGAACCTCTTCTGAATGAGACTGGCCTAAGTTGAGTCAGCTGGACAGTTCTCATCTCTTAGCTACTGAATACTTTAAAATGAAAAGCAACACTTCCTAATGAAAACAAAACAAAATATTGTAAGTGGATCATTAATCTAGCACCCAAAGACAACACATGGCATGGTGCTCATTTCTATTTCTCCACAGTGACTTAAAAAGAAAATTTTAATAGTTGTTGCATTTAATATAAGTTTTTGGTGTTAGCCATTCTTATACTACCCTCTACTGGTTAATTTTAAGAGTACACAAGTGTTCTGGCCATTGATTTTAAGATGATCTATCCAAAGAAGATTGCCATCTGAGCCTACTTGTGTGAATTTTGTTTTTGGCAAAGATTCAAAGCAGTTCTTTTTTGCATATTATTGCAGTACCCACTTTGTACTATTTTCTCTCCTATTAGAGTATAATCTCCTTAAAAGGAAAGACTGTCTTCTTTGCTTTTATTTGTATCCCTAGTACTTAACCTAGTTCTTCACATATAATATATGCTTAATAAATGCTCTAACTAGCTAGCCCCATTCAAATACATTTGCTGAATTATTGCTGCTCATTAGTCATAGGTAAGTATTCATTCTGATTATTTGTATTTACCTATTATATATTTAGAATTTCTTTTTTTTTTACTGATATTAAGTAGCCCTAATTTCTTTCATGATGAGTTTTACAGGGGCATAAATTGTTTTTTTTTCTTTTTTCCAAGAACTTATCTATAATGTATGTATAATGACATTACCAAAGGAATTACCAAAAATTGTCAACTTTTATTGAAGGAATGTCATATATTCTGTCTTTCAAGGCTAGAAATGTTTTTTTTTTTCATTTTATACTCAATAAAAGAAACTAATTGTAGTACAGAATAACTATTATTCAAAACACCAAGGAGGAGTTGGGTAACTAATATTTAATATTGCCTAATGACATTAGTGAATTCTAACTAAAGAGTTATCATTTTAACAGTGTCCTTAGATGTAGCAAGATGGTTTATTGGATAAAACACTGAAGTCAGGAAAACTTAAGTTCATTCCAGTCTCACCACTAATTAACCTCCTAGTTAGGCACTTAACATCTGTCTACATCAGTAACCTTATCTGTCAAGTGGAGCTAAAAATAAAGCCTACCTTCCAGAATTATTATGAACATGACATGAGATATATTTGCAAATAGTCTTGCAAAACTTTAATGCTGTATGAATGCTACTCACTCTGATGATGATGATAGTATCACATGGCATAAGTCATGGAATACCATTACTTTGAAGAATTAAAATTGAGGATTGTCCAAAAGATGATGGAAAATCAAAGAACTTAAGCAAACCTGTCCAAGATCACAAACCCAGTAAGTAATGGGTTCACAACTCAAACCTTTATCCTCTGACTCCAAATCCAGACTCCTTTGCATTGTACCATATGATTCTATTATTTAGGGCTGAGAAAAGGTGAACCAGCAGAGGAGAACAAAGAGATCTGTTGGGTAGGACGTAAATATAAAGAGACTATCTGAGGTCATGGGAGATGGAAGTAGCAAAGAAAAAAGGGGCTTTCAACAGTGCTAAAGCATGCAAAATATCACGGAAGATGAAGATTGAGAAAATAGTAATAATAAATGCTTGTATGGGATTTTAAAGGCTGTAAGAAAATTTTTCCATAACAACCAATTATATAGATATTACAAATATAATTAATTCCATTTTACAAGGAACCAAGGCTTTGATCAAGTAAGTGGCAAGTTCAAGATCAGATAAGTATTACCCATGAAGAAATGAGAACCCATTTCATGATTCCCTGTCCAAATGGCTATCATACCATCTTATCTCAAGGGCAGTTTAGTAGGATATTTGAATACTAGTAGTATAGTTTTAAAGCTGGGAAGAACCTTAGGGAGTGTCTTACCTAAGCTACTCATTCTGCAGATGAGGAAACTGAATACAGAAGTTAAGGGATTTGTCCAATGTCACACAGCTAGAGTTTGTCAGGATTTGAACCCAAGTTTTCCTGCCTCCAATCCTAGTGCCCAAACCATTTTGTGGTGCTACATTTCACATTAAAAAAGAATCTGAAATCAGATTACTAGGTGGTTGAAGAATAAGTAGATAGTAGTGACATCTGAAGATAGCTCTTTCTAGGCAGTGAAAAAGAGGAGAGATAGGAGATAATTGGTTGGTGATAAGGCATGATCAAAGTTTGTAAATGGTCAGGAGAGAGGGAAGCTTGTTTGGAGGAAGAGGGAAAGAAGTAGTAGATAGAAACTGGAAGCTAGAGCAAAAATGATCAACACATGGATTTCTATGCTCTTTTAAGGAGAACTAAAATTCCCCATTATATATTACTTTTTTAAAATGGAGTAAAAAAAAGCTAAATACATACAATCCATAAATGCATATGAATGTCTGACACACATCCACACTAAAGAAATATATGTAATTACACAACAATTCAATCTTTATTTTATTAGGCAAGTTGCTTGGCATATGGAAGTAAGCCTTTTCCTTATTAAGTCTTCATTGTACTTAGTTTCTATTTTTGCCTTTTATCTCAGGAAATGCATTTCTAATTGCCTTTAGAACCAATGAAAAAAGTTTCTGTAAACCAGATGTTAAGCTAAGAATTAATTTTAGAATAAAGGTCACAAATGTCACAACATCAATTTTCCAAGTTTCTCATGCTATCCTTTTCTAAGAAATATTTCCATGTTGTGGTCAACCATTTGCCATTTTGTCTCATTTTCATGTTAAATTCTATCCCAGATAAAGTCCCTTTCCCAGACTGAATGGAAGACTACCCATAGGCTATGATTTAAGAGATTTCCAAGGTCCAAGCTCCCCAAACTTCCAGACACTGCTTATTCCTCCTCCCATCTCTGCCTTGAAATTCTCACCATTAGTTGCTAACAGGTGAAATAACAGATTTACGGACACAATTCAGAAGGTAACATGTTAAAAGGCCCATATGTTATGTAGGAGTATCCCTTACCTTTCCACTCCTTTTAGCATTTAGCTGATTTAAATCTGAATGGATTTAATGAAAATATCCAATAAGCCTTTTGAACTCTTAGGTCAGAGATTCTTCATCTTTGTAGTGTCATATCTTCTTCTAACAGGTTTGGGTCATACCAGACTAACCAAAGGAGGTCATATCACAACAGAATAAACAAGAGAGAAGTTAAGTATCTTGATAAAACTTTAGGAAAATTGGAGATAATAGTTCTCCAGTGATTGCTGAATGAAAATAGAAAATAGCATTTCCATACTCTCCACCTATAAATGTTACCTTTGCAAGAACTGCTAATATATTAGGGAATAAAAATCCTCTCTAAAATGTAGAAAAGCAGAAATACTAAACATCCCTTATTTATCCCAATTCAAAACTGTATTAAAGTTCTCTTAAAGAAAAATTTAAAAGTAATTGAAGATTAAACAATATAATTCTAAAAAATTGCTAAATCCAAACAAGTTATAGAAATAGTAGAAATTTTCATCAAAGAAAATATCATTGATGAACCACATAACAAAACTTATAGGATATAACTAACATAGTTTGTAGGAAAGAATATTTTTTCTCCAAACATTTTCATTAACAAAAGAATAAACAAATTAATTAATCAAATTTATAACTAAAAATTGAACAACAGATCCAAAATCACTAATTAAGCTCAAAATAGAAATTCTAAAAATTAAAGGAATTTATAAATTAAAAACAAAAAACCCACTGAATTTGTAAATAAAATGAAAACAGGATAAAAATAAAAATTAAAACAAAAATTAAAAATTGAAAGAAATAGGGATCCTTTAAAAAAACTAATAAGAAGATAAATAACTAAAATTACTTTTTAAAAGAGAAGATAGTAAAATTATTTATATCACATGTGAAAAAAGAAGGAAAGATCAAATATAAAATAAAAGAAATTATTAAAAGCTATTCTGCTCAATTAAATGCTAAAAAAACTTTGAAAACTAGAAGTAAATGAAAAATTACAAAAATGTAAATTATCAAGGTTACCAAAAGAAAAAAGGAATGCTAGATGTAACAATAAGATATGAAAGAGAAATCAAAGAAATGTAAACAAAGAGAAAAAGTTATTACTTTTAGCAAATGATTTACTTAGAAAACCCTGGTCAATCAAAAATTAATTGAAACAATAAGTCAGCAAAAGTCCAAGATATAAAATAAATCATATAAATCATTATCATTCCTAAGGCTACCAATAAAACTAAACAGGAAAATCCATAAAATAAAAATTCTATTCAAAATGACATATTTTAAATGTTATAAATTATTTAGAAGTGTATCTACTAAAATGCAGAAAGGAACTATATGAATCCAACTCTAAAACACTCTTTGCAAAAATAAAAGCAGATTTAAATAATTAGAGAAACATTCATTGTATTATAAAATTTTTTGGAAGTTTGGCATAGCAATGAATAACTAAATTTATATATCACTATAATTATGTAATCAACTACAATCATAATCAAATCAAATGCAAAGGAAGCTGTTATTCACCTCCAGAGGAACTGATAAATAAAAGTATGTATAGTATGGTTTACACACACACACACACACGTTTAAAAACTACCCTCTCTAGTGTAAGATGCTGAGGGAGGGAAAAATAAAAAAGTACACAACAGAAAACAGAAGGAAGCATAGAAAAACAGGGTAGCTCTGAAAATGATGTGTATTTATTACATAGTTCTTTAGAAAAGTAAACAATATCAAATGGAAATTCATAGTTTCATATTGAATCATCTTTGTTTTGTTTTTTGCATTTGGAAATTTTTTTTTAATTTAAGTTCAAAATGAATATTGAAAAAAAAAACACCAAGAGAAATATGCACTATTGCAATGTTGGTAAAGCTATGAATTTGTCCCACCAAAGCAATTTAGAGCTAAATCAAAAAAGTTACAAAACTCTGCACATGACCCAGCTAGTTCATGGTTAGGACTATATCCCAGACATCTATACATACAGAAATATTTATGGCATCTCCAAAAATTGAAAATTAAGGGGTTTTCCTACTATTAGGGAATGGCTAAACAAATTATGAATTATGAATATAAAGGAATAATATTATGCCAGAAAAATGAAAAATTGGACAGTTTCTGAGGAAATTTGGATAAGCAGGGTAAAGTGTGCAAAATTAGAAGAAATTTTTTATAAAATAATAAAATATTACAGATAAAAACCATTTTGAAAGAATTGAGGACTATTATCAGTGCTACAAACTACATGTCCAGAAAACTGAATATGAAACATGCTCTTCAACTCCAGAAAGAAAGAGGAAGAAATTAAAATGAACATTTTCAAGCTTGCCCAATGAGGAAATCTTTTTGATCTCATTATAGTCATTGTGATAAAGTGTTGTTCTCTTATTTGCTATTGAATGGAAGTAGGGAAAAGAAAAAGGACAGATTAAAAAACACATATAAGATAAACAATTTTTAATGATCCAGCTGGAATGCCTATTCTAATTGCTATCACTTTAGTCTCTGTAATTACCTTCCATCTATCTTTATCTTGTTTATACCTATTTATATGCATGTTGTTCATCGCCTTCCCATTAAAAAGTGAGCTGAGGGAATGAACCATTTTATTTTCATTTTCTATCTCCAGTACTCCCCAGCTCAGTGTATGACATATAGGAAGGATTTAATAAATGCTTGATTGATTCATTCATCTTTATTGTTTGAAATGATTTTTTCTAGATAGTTATACTTAGCATGTACTACTTTTATTTGAGAAATTGGGTTTCCAAATCAAATTTCCATTGGGTCATCTCCTCTGTAGAGGATATGACTTGAGTCTCTAGTTTTCAGATTGCTATTCATTCATTATACAACTATACAAAGGGGAAGGAATTAAGATCAAAGAACACTGAGAAAGGCTTTTTGCATAAGATAGGACCTGGAAAAAACCAAGGAAGCTACGGAGTCAGCAAGGAATGTCACATATGAGAAATAGTCAGTGAAAATTCTGGTAGGGAGAAGATGGAGTGTTCTGTGAGAGAAATAAGACATAGGTCATTGTCACTGGATTGCAGAATAAGTGGTGGGGAAAATATATAAGAATATTGGAAAGGTAGGAAGAGGTCAGGCTATGAAAGACTTTAATCACCAAAGGATTTTATATTTTATCCTATTGGCACAAGAGAGTCATTGAATTAAATGAAAGAAGAGGAGGGGTTGTGATATGGTCAAGCTTGTACTTAAGAAAGAACACAGTGACATCTAAATAGAGGATCTATTAGAATGGAGAAGGAATTGAGACAGAAAGACCAAGTAATATGCTGCTTTAATAGTCCATGTGTGATGTGCTGATGATCATACACCAATTTGGTGCCAGAAGAGAGAAGAGGCCATTTAATGAGGGACCTTACAAAGTAGAAATAACAGAATTTGATGAAGAGTAATCCAGTCAGGGGATACAATCCAATTGGGGGTGAGGAAGAGAAAATGAGGTTGAGTTAAGAATAACACTTTGCTCTCAAACCTGTATGACTAAGAAAATAATGGCACCTTTTCCAGTTATAGGTAAGTTAGGGAGAGGGGAGCATTTGGGGAGAAAGTTAATGAACTTTATTTTTTATATTCTTTCCCTTTTCATACATTCTCCATTCCATCCATGGTGGCCTCTTTGCTGTTCTCCCTACTGAACATTCAATTTCCTTCAAAGTGAGTGATGGGATGATTTCAAAGAAACATAGCAAGACTTGTATGAATTGATGGAAAATCAGAAGAATAATTTCTACTATAATATCAGTGTAAGAAAAATAAATAATTGCCAAGATTTTATAAACAGATGAAGAATTAAGTGAGCAGAAATATGAGGGCAATTTATTGAAGTAATATCAATACTGTAAAAACAACTTTGACAGCTTTAAGAACTAGGATACACACAAGGACCGTTCATGTTTCTAAAGGATTAATGATAAACCATGCTATCCATCTCCTGAGATAGATGACAGATTTAGGATGCAGATGATACATATATTGTTTGAACATAACCAATGAGAGAATATATTTTGCTTGTCTATACATATTATTATAAGAAATTGAAAAGGATGGTGAGAGGGAGAAATAATGGATTTCTGTTAATTAAAACTTAAAATTTTTTTAAAAGCACTCAATATAAATTTGATGACTAAAAAGATGTGGGAGTGAGAGAGGAGGAATAAATATCTGTTCAAAAGTCATAGAAATTGCTTCCTGGTCCAAGGTATATGATTTAACTTCACTTCAAAGAACAATATAATAGCAGTTGTAAGTAACTGAATGCTTAAGTTTTATCAATACAAATTTTGGACTTGATACAGAGTTTTGTACATTCTTTGAGCATCAGAGATGAAAATCTGTCCCAAACCTGATTTATTTTGTATATTGAATAACTTTTTAATCTCCTCTTTTGAGGAGATTCTATTAAAGAACCAAACCTTAAACTCTAAGTATTTTTCTCCTGGGGGCCTGGATAAGGACCTAACAAGCTAGAATATAAGGAAAGGAATCTGACTACTTTTCTAGGCAGGTTGATTTTGCCCAGGATATGTCTATAGACCAAATCTGTCTGTCATACATGGGAAGAATAGTGGGGTGAATATCCTATCCCCTTAAAACTAGCAATAATTCTTATAATTATGTATTGATGATAGAATTGAAGATCTCTTTTGAACTTTTATTGTTAGATAAAGATGACATGAAGTTCTAAGATACTATGTCAATAGATCTTTAGCTGGAGGTGCTTTAAATAATGTTCCTGATATATTAGGACAAGTCTAGCTAAGTGGAGTGAGGCTTTTCATCCTAAGGTTGGCTACTATTTTTTGGCCATGGTACCTCATAAAATTTGGAAGAATGACTAGCTGCACTCTAAATGACTAGCTAATGAAATAATGCATCTTTCAAAGTAAAATGATAACACTTTTGAACTTCACTGTGGATATAGTGCTTATAATTATTCTTTTCCTTGCCTAAAAAGGCTATTATTTCTTTGTTTTTTGGTTATCATTTTGACATTTAAATTAAAATAGACTAAAACTTTTACATGAACATGAAGGATCTCTGATTTTGTATGTATGAAAAATTCCTTGTTTACGTCCTAGACAATTGCCTGAGACACATAAGTAATTTTATGAGAGACAAGCTGCTATTAAGTATGAGACTTGTTTTGAACGCAAATTCTTATGAGTTCAAGGACATCCACTACATCTTAGGGGGAAAATGCATACATTATAGGAACATTTTAAAATTTAAATATATTGTGCAGAATTTGGTACCACAACTAGTTGACTAACTTCATGCTATAACATTTATTAGTCATTTAATCAACCCTCTTTAATATTTTACAGAAACTCCCATGATAACTGAGGATAGCCAATATATGTAAGTAAATCTCATATTTTGTCAAAGTTGTCAAAGCCTGTGAAAGAAAGGAAAGCCTTCATTTTCCTTGGTTTCCATTATAAAAATATTTTAATGACAATAATACCTGAAATTTACATAGTTGTTTATGGTTTGCAAAGCATTTGATATGAATTGTTGCATCTGTTCTATTAGTAAGGAAACAGGCCTAGAAAGTTTAAGTGACTGGCTTAGTCACATAGCTAAAACAGCAAGATTAGAACTTCCCAGCTTCAAGCCTGGAACTCTACCCACTACTGACACAGCCTCAAAAATCAAACAAAGAAATTCTCTTCCAAATAGATTTGAAAGAAATGTTTTAAATAATCAGAAATGTTCCCTAAACCAAGGGAAACTGGGTTCAAGTTATATTTCTGGTGCATACTGGCTGTAACATTTAATCAAACAAAAAAAAGTCAGCAAGAATTTATTAACCTCTTATTATGGACAAGGAAGCACATCTTTGTCTTCAAAAATTACATTCTCTTTGGAAAAGACCACACATAAAAAAGGAGGTGACAATCAGGAGTTGTGGGTAGGGTTGGAGATGATAATAAAGTCACCCAGTATAGAGTCAGTGCTATGGAGACTCAGGAAAGCCTCCTGAAGAAGAGTAAGGACATGGCTGACCTGGACTTCTTCCTTAAATTGAAAAGAGAGAAGCTAGCCAATCAGAAAGTAAGACCTAAGATTTGGAGGGGATCCAAAGGCAGAGTGACCTTCCACAGTAAGAAGCTTCTTTGGCATGGTAGGCAAAATCCTGTGGAGATGCATCAGCAGGGCAGCCTGGAGAAGAATCACAAATTTCCAGAAAGTTTTTCTTCTAGTCAGTTGTGGTCTGAAGATCTTTATTATAATAACTATCTGTGAGGATCTGGAATGCTGTTGGCAAGAGACAGAATTAACTGAACTTCTTAATACAACACTGCTCACCTCATGACAGAAAGATGATAGATTCATATGCAGAACAAGAAATGCATTTTTGGACATGATCAGTGTGGGAACTTGTTTTGTTTGACTGCTTTTGTGATAGAGAGATTCTGTATTTCTTTCTCTCTGCGCTCCCCCCACCCCCAGTGGATGGGAAAGATAGAAGGGAAGAGGGAAAAGAATGATTGACAACTGTTTTTGCTATACTGATATATTTTCTCTTTCTTTTAAAATATTTTTTACCAAAAAATGTCCTGCTAGGTAGAGAAGGAATAAATAAAAATAAAAAGGCAATCATAAAAAAAAGAAAATAAGCATGTACAAAAATATAAGATATCACCACATTCAGCTCAGGAATATCTAGTACTCAAGAAGATTATGAACTGATGTCAAAGTGAGAGCACCAATTCTACTTTAGCTCAGAATGTGAAATATCCCTTCCAATCACTGAAAGCTAAGAGGTGAGTTTCACAGTGCTCGGATGCTATCTGTGACCATTAAAGCCAATTTCCTACTGACTCTGGGCGAAGCAAACACTTGAGAATTCATTACAAAATAGCCTTCATGAGGATGTGAGGTCTAATTCCAGTTGCCCGTGTCAGATAAAGAGTTCAGCACTTAATTAAAACAGCTTCATAAACAGCTCTCAGAGAATAATAAGTGTCTAAATTTGGAAACAGTAATCTCTCTCCAGGGAGACATCATAAGCCAAAGGCTGAAAAGAATGATAAGTTTGCTTTAGGAGAAAAATCTTTCCTGTGAAGGGCCAGAATCCAAAGATTGACAAAAAACAAAAGTTCTACATAGAGGTGCCTTAACAAGTTTTTATCTGTATTTTAAATATGAGTTGATCTTTCTGTGTTATCTCATGGATGGGGGGGGTCAGGCACAAAGATTAACATAGGAAAATATGAAGACTTTTGGATGAAGGATTGACTCCAATTCTGTAGATGAGGTTCTTAATTATGGAAACATTCAGCCAGGATATTTCAGGAAATAGCATGACAACTTTGTACTTTTTAGCATCATTGACAATGACCAGAAAATATCACGACAGACAGCTATCTCTTTCTTTCTCTCTGTTTCTGTCTCTGTGTGTGTGTCTCTCTCTCAATTTGTCTCTCTATGTTTTTCTGTCTCTCTCTCCCTGTCTCTTTGTTTCTCTCTCTCTCTGCTTCTCTGTGTATGTTTCTCTCTCTCTCTCTCTCTCTCTCTCTCTCTCTCTCTCTCTCTCTCTCTGTTTCGTGTCTCTCTCTCTCTCTCTCTCTCTGTCTTCTCTCTGTGTTTCTGTCTCTGTCTCTCTTTCCTCTCTCTCTCTCCCTCTCTGTCTCTCTCCCTCCCTCCCTCTCTCTCTCTCTCTCTCTCTCTCTCTCTCTCTCTCTCTCTCTCTCTCTCTCCCTCTCTCTCTCTCTGTTTCTCTCTCTCTCTCTCCCTCTCTGTGTACTTGCTTTTTCTCTTTCTGTCTCTCCCTCTCCCTCTGTCTTTTCTCTCTCTCATCAATAAATACTTTTGATGTGTTAAGAAGACACATTTAATTAACATTTCAGGATTATATCAGAGTCTGAAAAATAACAGAAATGATCCATTTATTTAGTCAGGGAAATAAAGATGAGTCTATGTGAAGCCTGGAGTCAAGAAGACATCTTTTTGAGTTCAAATCTGACCTCATACATTTAACTAGCTGTGTGACCCTGAGCAGGTCATTAACCCAAACCTCACTTCGTAAAATAAGCTTGAGAAAGAAATGGCAAACTATTCAGTATCTTTGCTAAGAAAGCCCTAAATGGATCATGATGAATTACACACAGCTGAACAACAACTAGGAAATTCATCCTTGGGTAGGACAAGAAATTATTTTCCTGTTTTAAAGTCCACTGTAGACTTTTTTTGGGGGGGTGGAGGGACAAGTGGTGTACCAGTATACTTATTAACAAGTTTTTCTTATAATGCCATGCAGTCATTAAGAGATATCAAGATCATCTTAAACAAAATTCCTGACCTCATAAAATTTATAGTCTAGCACAGGGGTAAAATACAAATACAAAATTGTTGCAAGCATCAGTCAAATGTGCGATAAAATGTTAGATAAGAACTAATGGGAAGGTTAATACCTCCAGCAGGGATTAGGAAAATTTACCCTTGCATTGAAGTTCCTTCAAAATAAGTTTGTAACTTTGCCTCTCTAGCTTATTTACAAATTTTACTCTCTAACCAAATTTAGGATTCCTAAAAATCTATCCTACCTTCACATATTCATATGGGTCATCCTCCATGATCTTCTATATGTCAGAAACCTCTTCTTTTTTTCTGATTTTATTAATTGGTTTATTGATAATTATTAATGATCATGTATTAATCATAGTTCTTACAGCTTTCAAAGTTGCTTGTTTTTAATGTTGTTATGCTATAAATTGTTCTCTCTATTTTATTAATTTCATTCTTCATCCATTTATAAAAGTCTTCAAAATGCTTCATTTTTGTAATATTGATGCTATAGCATAAATTTTTATTTTTGTTCTATCTACTTCAATTCATACAAGTCTTTATGCTTTCCTTTGAAATCCATGATTTCCTCCTTTCTTACAGAACAATAGCAATCCATCACATTCACATGCCACAGTTTATTTGAACATTCCTCAATTATTGGACATTGGTTTAGTTTAAAATCTTTTTGCTACCATGAAAAGATGTTAACTGGTATTTTGTACATAAAAGATTTTTACTTCTTTCCTTGATATTTTCTGTGCCAGTGACATAACTATACCAAATACAAGCACCATTTAGTAACTTTTATATATAATTCTGATTGTTTTCCCCAATAGTGGTACTCATTAAAGAGTTCATCAAAAATATATTGATATGCCTATTTTTCGAGAATCATTCAAACATTTACAATTGTTTTTTTGTCATCTTTGTTGTTCTTCTGGCTGTGAGATAGAATCTTGTTTTTATTTGTATTTTGCTAATTAGTAGGAATGTGGAAAAATTTTTCATACAACTATAAATGATCTAATTTGGCCAATGCCTCTTTTTATCCTTAAACCATTACCCATTGGGATATCACTCTTTATCTTAAATATATAAATCAGTTCCTTACATATCCTGTAAGTAAGATACATAACAGAGAAACTTGCTGCAAAAAATTTAAACTAGTTGATTTTTTTCCTTTTAATATTAGCTTTACTAAATTTGTCTTTGCAAAATATTTTTAATATTTTGTAATAAAAACAATATTATCTTTTGTAATCCTTTTGAATTCCTTATTTTCTCATAACATTTTCTTTTATTCATAGATCTGATGGGTCATTTTTGCATGTTTATCTAATTTGTTTATAATATGCATATTTGGAGCTTATTTTTGTATAAAGTGTAAGGTGTTGGCTTGAATCTAATTTCTTCTGTACAAATTTTCCAGTACCTTGTCATATGGTGAGTCTTTATCCCAATAGCTAAGATCTTTGTATTTATTAAACTGGGGTATTAAATGTATGTTAATAAAGGAATATCATATATATTAAATATATGTATATGTATTGTGCAACAAATCTATTTTATCCATCTCTATTTTTTGTAACTAGCACCAAATTATTTTAATAATTACATTTTTTTTAGTATAATTTGTGATATGACTTGGTAGGCCTTCTCTTCCTTTTAAGCACACCCAAAGTGCTATCTTCTTCACAGATTTTTTTCTTGTCTTCTTAGGTGAAAATGGAATATGTTTTGTCCGGACCTCTTCTTTGTTTTCAGCATTTGTCACTTTGCATGCTCCTTCCTAGTGTGCATGTCATATCTCTTATCTGGAGAAGATAAGTTCCTATATGGAAATAACTCCGCCATTTCATTTTTGTATCTCCAGAACCTAGCACATTGTCACGTGCTCAGTAAATGTTTATTGAATTGAATGAAATCGGAAAGTAACATTTAAAATGGTTTTTAAAGAAGAGATGGGAATTAAACTTACCAGAAGGATATTCTAGGCACAGTGTCTGAGTAGGCACAAAATAAACGGCATGTATTTATTAAGCATCTGTTTTGTGCTAGACAATGGATCAGAGGAATTCAGCTTTGTTAGAGCATAAGTTACAGTTGATATGAAATGAATTTGCAAAAATATGGTACTATTAGATTGTGAGAGGCCTATTATTTTCTGTTTGAATTTTGTTGGCTTGGCAATAGAGAGCCACATTTTTCTTCTTGTTAAGAACATTGGATTTAAAATCAAGCAACCTAGGTTCAAATCTCAGTTACTGATAGTTTCCTCATTTATAAAATTATGAAAAAGGTTGTGCTGCAAATTGTCTCCTGTCTTTCCCACCTCTAAATATGTGGTTCCAGTAATCTGAATAGTCCCACTTTTTAAAAACATGAAACATTAAAAACTTGGATTTATAATGCATGTATGAAGTATCATGAACCTATTAGAGAATTGGCTTGCTTTTCCCTTTCAACTATGTCTTTCAGAAAGCTTTGGCATTAGAGTTCAGAAATGCTGAAAATTACTATTGAGGTATGTGTGTGTGTGTGTGTGTGTGGGGGTGTGTGTGTGTGTGTGTGTGTTCGTGCATTTGTCCATGTATATTTCATTATTTTGTTCTATTATAGCAATCTAACCCAGGACTTTTCTAAGTGCCTACTTTAAACAAGGGATTGTGCTAGTTACTGGAAGAGCTTCATATGGATATTACTTATTAGTATTCTTATGACCTTAGCCTTTACCTAAAACACTTTTGGACAAGATATACAGGCTGTTGAGCTTCAAACATAGTAATTTTAAGGCTAGAAATTTGCCTTTGAGATTGTAAAGGCCACCTATTCCCTCTTCCTATCTCCCCCATAACTCTATTTTTACAATTGAGGAAACTTAAGTTCAGAATGTCCTTACTTGTATCAGGTAATTAGGCAATAAAGGAGCTGAAGTTTTGTAGGCATTTCTATAAAAAGAAAGAATAATTTCTTTTAGAAAGTAGTGACAATTCCAATCTCAATTAGTTCATTTTAAAAAGAAAAGAAAAACACAGAAAAGAAAAACTTTTAAAGTTGCCATCATTTCAAACTAAAGGGAAAATAAGTAGTACACATCTCCATCCTGATAGGCATAATGTACAACTTACATTAAGTATGTTGCTTACAAAAACACTAAGAGGCAGAGATTCAATGTTTTTTCCTTTAGATTAATAGGAAATTAGGATAAATAGGATAGATAAAATTCATTACAGAGTACTGAAAATTTCACCCTAAGTCTGCAGCCAACTAATCTTAGCAGCCTTTTAGTCAGAAAATAAACTTTTGTTTCAATTCACTTGGAACTTTTAACATTCTGATAATTGAATTTAAAAATAGTTAACAAAACTCTGAGAATAGCTTCACCAGGTTGGCAAAACAGATCATGAAACTATAACTTATTTCTTAAAATCCACCAGTAGAGAGTTTTTGGACAGAGGTTACAGTACAAAAATAATCAAGTCAACAAGCCTTTTTAAAGTGCTTCTTATGGACCTGATACTACTCTAAGCACTGGGAATAGAAAGAAAGATAAAAAAAAATAAATAAAAAAAAACAACTTCTCTACCTTCATGCAAGAGTGAGATCTATTGGAAAAGACAACATGAAAACTAACATGTGCAAACCAGAAATGTGCAAGATAAATTGGAGGCAATCTCAGAGGGAATGTACTAATTTAAGGAAGACTAGAAAAAGCTTTTTGTCAAAGGTAGAATTATAGTTAAGATCTGAAGAAAGCAGCATTCCAAACAAAGGAGAAAATCAGTGAAACTGCAGAGACAGGAGTTGGAGAATATTATAATCATGAACAACAAGGGGACCACATTCACTGGTGTGTATACAAAGGGATTAAGAGGTAAGAACACTAGAAAGGTTGAGGGGCCCAGGCTCTGAAGAACTTTAAAAGCCAAGAACTCCTTGATTTATAAGATAATGTAGTGATCAATTATGATAGACTTAGTTTTCTTGGCAGTATGATGATCCAAGACAGCTCCAAAAGACTGAGTAGAAATTGCTATCTGCATCCAGAGAGAAACTATAGAGGACTGAATGTGGATTGAAACATTCTCTCTCTCTCTCTCTCTCTCTCTCTCTCTCTCTCTCTCTCTCTCTTTTGGTTTGCTTTTTTTCCTTTTGTTTTTTCTCTTTTATTCTGATTTTTCTTTCATGACATGACTAATAATGAAATATGTTTAAAATGAGTGTACATGTATAACATATCAGACAGGAAGGATTTTGGGAAGATGGTGAAGTAGGACAGTAAATTTCAAGATTTCCAGATTCTCCTTACAAACAGAACAAATTTGTGCTTCAAGGAGAATACAGACAGATGAAAAACCAAGGGACTTTTAGGACTTGGAGCAGAACACCGGCTCTTCTGGCTCAAACTGAGATGTGAAGAAAGCCTCCAGGACCTGTGTGAAGTGCAAACGCCTCCGGGCTAGCTCCTCAGAAAAACCAAGTGGGGAATCTGGGGCTAGCTGGGTTTGTCTGGAGCCTCAGCAGGAACCAGAGAAACTTAACTCTTGAACTATGTGAGGAGTTGGGATCTGAATCCGGAAGATCAAGGCTGATTAGAATTCCACTGATAGAAATGTCAAGCCCAGCTGTATGGCCTTTGATGAATGTAAAAGCAGTGGTGTAGGGGCACTTTTTTAGTGGAGGAGGGTAAAGCTTTTGGTTTGGTCAGAGGGGAGAGCTAAAATGAAACTAGAGGCATCATCCTCCCCACACCAAAATTAGAGGTCTTACACTAATACTTCTCATTAAAAAAAAAAAAAAAAACCAAAGAATTGGCAATGAAGAAAGAAGTCAACCATAGAAAAATACTGTGGGAATAGAGAAGACTGGGGTTCACATTCAAAGGAGGACACTGAAGTAAAAAAAAAAAGCCTGTTCTACCCCAAAGGGTAACATGAAATATCTTCCTGACAAGAAACAATTTATAGAAAAACTTAAAAATGAATTTAAAAATCAAATGAGAGACATTGAAGAAAAAAATAAAAAATATCCAAGAAAAAGAAGATTATGATAAATGCTATCCAACTAGAAAAGAGATATAGAATCTTAAAGATGAAAATGCCATTTTGAAAATTATAATTTGGCAAAGGGAAATCAGTGAAACTATAAGAGACTAAGAAATTACTAAACAGAACATAAAGAATGAAAAAAATAGAACAGAATGTAAAATATCATATAAGAAAAACAACAGATCTGGAGAAATGATCAAGAAAAAAATATATAAGAATAATTAGACAACCTGAAAGATATGACCCAAAAAAGAACCTTGACACAATTCTGCAAGAAAAAATCCAAGAAAATTGTCCTGGAATGATAGAACATGAGGGAAAAGTAGAAATAGGAAAAAATCCATTGATCACACTTAAAAGAGATCCTTTGTGGAAAACACTTAGAAATATTATTGCCAAATTTCAAAAACCTCAGATCAAAGAGAAAATTTTGCAAGAAAAGAGAAAAAAAAACAATTCTAATATACTGGAGTTATAATTAGAATTGTAAAAGACTGCAGGTCTTAGAATCACATATACCAACAATCAAAAGAACTAGGCCTGTGGCCAAAAATATTATATCCAGCAAAATTATCCATAATATTCAATGGAAAAAAGGATGTTAATGAACTTGCAGATTTTCAGGATTTTCTATCAACCAACACAAACTAAATAGAATACAACATATAAAGCCAATATCAAAGATCAATTTCAAAGAACTTAACTAAACACATTGTTTATGTTTTTTTACATAACCATATGTTTAAGATTAACATCAGTAATTGAATAACTCAAAAGAAAAATTTTTACAAATGAAGTACAAGGGAAGAATAGACATAGTAGCATTATAGGAGGAAGGAGGGCATATAATTCTGAAAACTTACATCAGGAATGGGTTAAACAACTCTGTGTGTGTGTGTGTGTGTGTGTGTGTATGTGTGTGTGTGTGTGTGTCAGGATAATTTCAGAAAGGCCTGGAGAGACTTACATGAAATGATGCTAAATGAAGTGAAAGGGGAAAAAAGAATAAAATTTTTTAAAAGTGCACAGCAGAGAGCAAAAGAATAATCCACAAGGAAGCAGATTCTTTTCCCCCCTTTCATTCCCCCTCCCCCAAGCAGGCTATATTTAAGCACAGGTTTTTATATATCAAGGTAAAGATGAACACTCATAAATATAATTTCTTCTACTATTATATACCCTTTCTTAAAAGGGAAATTTATTGTTATGTATCTTAAATCCTCCCTTATGTTCTACTGGATACATGACAATGTTCTGCTTTGTTTTGTTTTCCTTTTTCCATTCTGTTTTTTTTAAATAAACAGAAATTTTTAAAAAAATAACATCAAATTGCTTCCTGTCTTGAGGAGGGGAGAACCAAGAAAGAGAGGGAGAAAAAAATTAGAATTAAAAATCTTACAAAAATGAATGTAGAATATCTTTAAATGTAATTGAAAACTAAAATTCTATTGATATTGTTGGGAGGGAGTCCCTTGCTTTAAACATTCAGGACATAGCCACACTGGTGATGCTATAGCAGTCACTGGGCAAGGTTTCTCCTTTGTACTTCATTAATATTCACAGAATTACAGAATTTTATTCTTGGAATGATATCAGCAGTCTTTTATCCAACACAGATGATGGTGGTAAGTTTGTAGGTGTAATGGTGGCAAAAGCAGACTAAAAGAGGACAATATAAGGGGGAAATGCATGAATAAATGCATTTTTAAAAGTTGTTTTGTTATGATTAATGTTTTTCTTAAAAGGGATATTCATACCTTCATATCATGTCCTCAGTGGCTCAGCCCCATTTACTGATTTACAAGCTGACACATAGGTCAGCATCAGATATGTATATAGAATAAGAAGTCAAAGGAGAAGAAATTGAAAGAAATGTTGAAGGATTTGTAGGGAAGAAGAGGGAAAACATTTGGAACATGGGGGGAAATTAGTGAAATACAAAGGCATGGATGGAGAATATCAAAAGTATCAAAAATCAAAGGAGGCTATAGCCACTAAACCCAAATAAGGAGTCTGGCCCACATATATAGTATTTTTCGATAAAGACCATGATATATAGCAGGTTAATTTCAGAAAAGCCTGGAGAGACTTACATGAAATGATGCTAAGTGAAGTGAGTAGAACCAAGAGAATAGTATACACAGCAACAAGATTATGTGATGATCAATTCTGATGGATGTGGCTCTTTTCAACAATGAAGGAATGCAGGTCAATTCCAGTGGACTTGTGATGAAGAGAACTATCTACACCCAGAGAAAGCCCTGGGGGGACTGAATATGGATCACAACATTCTATTTTCACCTTTTTTGTTGTTTATTTTTGTTTTCTTTTTAAATTTTTCCCCTTTTGATCTGATTTTTCTTTTACAGCCTGATAAATGTGAAAATATGTATGGAAGAGTTGCACATATTTAACATATATTGGGTTGCTTGCTGTCTAGAGGAGGGGGTAGAGGTAATGAAGAAAGAAAAATTTGGAAAACAGAATTTTGCAAGAGTGAATGTTGAAAACTATCTTTGCATACATTTTGAAAATAAAGAAGCTATTATTAAAAAAAAAGACCATGATATAAACATTGTCTCAACCAAGGATTTTCATATTACTATTAAGGAGAGAAAAAGACAAAACCAAAGGAATAATTAACTATATCGAGACCTTCAGATACAAGTAAAAATAAGTACATGAACAGAGCAAGAAGTGAGGAGACTGAAGGACCACCTGCTAGCAACAGAATCTGATATTCCCTAAATACCATACATTGAGAGATGACTTCATTTTTGGCTAATTATTTTAGAGGCAGCTACATGAAAATAGATAGAAGTCTGTCCTTGGAGTATGACTTGAAGCCTTGAGTATAATTCCTACCTCAAATATTTACTAGCTGATTGATTTTAGACAAATCATTGAATCCTTCTCAGCCAAAATGGGTAAAATAATAAAACCTACCCTAAAGGGTCTAATGAGATATATAAAATGTCAAGGAAATTTCAAAAAGCTATGTAAGTGTTAACTATTAGCATTTTTGTATTAGATTTTGTACTTTGCAAAAACCTTCTTTTCCTCTTAATTTAAGAAGCTAAACAGTTGTTAAACAGTTAACAGATGTCATTAATTATTGATAATCAGATATTCAAATAAATCTGTGATCTCATTGATTTGGGTATTCCGCCAAAGAAACATGATTGTTCTCTATGGCTTCCCCTTCTGTGAAACTCTTGTTTCTATGAAGCAAAGGAGGAAATTCAATAACTTCTTGGTTGAGAAGTGGGGACCACATGTGTGGACTGTTGCTCACATGTTCAGAAGCAGTTGCTACACCAATTGACTTTTCCCACCATGTTTTCTTGTCACAAAATAAGATTCTCGGACTTTGGGGTGGTACATTGGAAAATAACTGTGGTCCAAAAGACAAAACACATCCATAAAACTTTTAAACCTTTAAAACAATATGTGAACACGAGTTATTTTGTAAGTACTTACTATAATTGAATTTGCAGGATATATGGGAAAGAGATTTAGTGAGATATCTTTCTCCATTCTCTTCTGCCTTTCAGATGACTCATGCTTTGAAAGTATAAGCATATTTTCTGAGACCTCAGTTTTTATGCCAGGGAATTTAGAATGTAATCACTGAGCTACTGAAAGTGGCCTTTTTGCTTTTAAATGCAGGGTGCAGTTTCAAGACAACTGCATTTGAAGCCTGATAACCTACCTTTAATATCCAGCTCTGTCATATGCCATGATGTTATACAATAATCACAGTCATAATCACTAGTGTCTAACATCTTACAATTTGCAAAATCATTTTCATGTGTCACCTGATTTGGACAAATCAATAAATCCCTCTGTGTCTCAAATTCCTTATTTGTAATATGAGGGCCTTGGAGAAATGATCTCCAAGGACTCCCTATATCTGTAGTCCTAATAAGGACTTTTATATCTCAATATTAATGCAGAAAATTCTGTGTGCAGGTTGTTTTAATGCAATTATAACACTGTGATTAATGGCATTGCCATCTTGAGTCCACCTAGAATACTCAACAAAACACCAGGCTTTTGCCATGTCATTTGAACTCCAGTCAGTCACACCTAGTTATATAGCTCCTTCTTTCTTTAAGCAAAATTGGAAGCAGAGTAATGAGCTGGGGCCAAAGAAGACAAAACTTCTATATATGGGTACTAATATGCTTAAATCAAACCAAGTCTATTCATAATATTTCTGTTCTTTCTGATTTAGTAATTATAAATGATGTTAGAAGTCACTGAAATAGGCAGTGCTGTATATTCTCTCTGAAGATACTGGATAAAACAACAAGAAGTGAATAAATTCTACAACTCTCTTTTTTTTTCTTTTTCATTTGCTTGTCATGATATGAAACTCCTTAGTAAGCAGGTACATTGATTTTGAGATTCATCTGTTCAGAATATAAGTTCCTTGTGAGCATGAACTATTTTTATTTTTGCTTTAATATTCCCTTTTCCTAGATGGTTTTATTTTTTAGAGTCATCTCATACTCAATTCTACCTCAATCTTTCTTTTGGACTATCCAATTACCAGTGTCAAATTTAGACATTTCCATGTATAAAAGATAAACAATTTGTGCTTATTAAGTCCTTTGAATGTTGAGTCTTTTATGTTGGCTCTTATTTATTAAATTTTCTATTATTTCAGGTTTTTTGAAATAAAATCTTGAGAAGACCTTAGCTTAAAAAAGGTGAAGGTGAGAATCAAGTTAAGAAAACGTAGCTAGGAAGCTGCTTGAACTTTCCCAGTTTCCCTCAAAAACCACATGGAACCTCTGAACAGAATCTGATGGAATGAAACTACTCTCCAGTTCAAGATTAGTTAGAAGGAATTTAAGAAAGATCCGTCTCTCTGGTGTGAAAGGGATGTTCAGCCCAACTCAGACAGTGTCCAGGAAGGCCAGTGAGAGTCTCAACCACAGGAGATCAGCAACTAAGACCCTCAGTACTGGCTTAGTAGTGAAACAGACCAGTGGAACAGCCTCCAGCCCCAGCTCAGAAGACAAATTTTCAGCCTGGGAAACCATGATGTTGCCTGGAGAGAACAGGTAAAAGCTACCACCTTCAATGATCAAGACACCAAATACAGAAGGCCCCTGTGCTCAAAGCCAAGGCTTAGAGCTGCATAAGAAGATTGCAAAGACACCCAAACTCAAGATAAACATAGAAAGGTAAACAAGAAAGAAAAAAAAAACACATGTTATTTAAAGATTAAACTGTTTACATTCCTAGATGGGAAAATGATACTTGTAAGTCTTGAGAACTATATTTTTTATTAGGGCAGTTAGAGGAAGCATACATAAACAGAGGGTATGGGTAAAATTGACTATGATGTGTTGATATTAAAGAAAAAGACATTAAAGAGTGGAAAAAAGAGATTATACTGGGGAAAGAAGAAAGGGTGGGTGAACTGGGATAAATTAGAACACATGAAGAGGCACAAAAGACCTATTATAATAGAGAAGGAAAAGGAAGAGATGAGCATTTTCTAAAGCTTAATTTCATCAGTTTTGGTTCAAAGGGGGAATAACATTCACTTAGCTGGAATTAAAATTTTATCTTACCCTATAAAGATGTAGGAAGAGGAAGGAGAAAGAAAGGGTAGGGGCTAGACAGAAGGGAAAGCAGAAACATTGAGGAAAAAGGATAAGAGAAGGAAGGATATCTGATAGAAGATAGGATAGTGAGTAGCATGGGCTAGAAATAAAAAAAATCTACTAAGAAGAGAGAGAGTGAAAACAGATAACAAAAGTACATACAGAGGAGAAAATAGGATGGAGGGAAATCCATCCTATTGGTAATCATTATGGTAATCATAAGTGAATGTGAATGGGATGAACTCTCATAAAATGGAAGCAAATAGCAGACTGAATTAAAAGCCAGAATCCTACAATATGTTGTTTATAAGAAACATATTTGAAACAGTAACAGTAAAAGGTTGGAACCGAATTATTCTGCTTCAGCCAAAGGGAAAAAAAAAAAAAAAGCAGGAGTAACAATTCTGATCTCAGATAACGCAAAAGCAAAAATCTAATTAAAAGAGAGAAGGAAGAAAAACATATCTTGTTAAGGGTACCATAGACAAAGAAGTGGTATCAATACTAAATGTATATGTACTAATAAGTACAGCATCCAAATTCTTAGAAAAATTTTTTTATATAGGTTAGGTTTTTTTAAATAATTTTTTATTTTTCAAAATACATGCAAAGATAGTTTTCAACATTCACCTTTGCAAAACCTTGTATTCCTTTGCAAAATCTTGTATTCCAAATTTTTCTCTCTCTCTTCCTTCTCCCCTAGACAACAAACAATCCAATATAGATTAAACATGTGCAATTCTTCAAAATATATTTCCAAACATCATTCTGCACAAGAAAAATCAGATCAAAAGGGGGAAGAAATGAGTGGGGAAAAAAAACAAGCAAACAACAACAAAAAAGAGTGAAAATACTATGTTATGATCCACATTCCATTTCCATAGTCCTCTCTCTGGATATGGATGGCTCTTTCCATCACAAGACTATTGGAATTGGCCTGAATCACATCATTGTTATAAAGAGCCAAGTCCATCAGAGTTGATCATCACATAATCTATTTGTTGCTGTGTACAATAATATCTTGGTTATATTCACTTCACTTTCATCAGTTCATGTAAGTCTCTCCAGGCCTTTCTGAAATAAGCCTGCTGATCATTTCTTATAGAAAAATTTCTTATTATTTCTTGTATATATATATATGTGTGTGTGTGTAACATATATATATATATATTCATATATCAAAACTTACTTAACCATTTCCCAACTGATGGGAATCCATTCAATTTCTAGTTCCTTGACACTACAAAAAGGACTCCTACAAATATTTTTGCACATGTGGATCCTTTTCTCTTTTTTATAATCTTTTGGGGAAGTAGACCCAGTAGAGACATGGCTGGATCAGAAGGTATACACAATTTGATAGCTCTTTGGACATAATTCCAAATTGCTCTCCAGAATGGTTGGATCAGTTTACAACTCCACCAATAATGTTGCAACAACTGTTCCAGTTTTCCCACATCACCTCCAATATTTATAATTATCTTTTCCTCTCATTTTAGCCAATCTGAGAGGTGTGAAGTGGGACCTCAGAATTGTCTTAATTTGCATTTTATTAGAGAAGTTAAGCTAGTTACAGAAAGAAGTAGATTTCAACTTTTCCCTCTCAAAATTAGATAAATCTAACTACAAAAATAAGCAAGAAAGAAACTAGGGAGGGTGATAGAACCCTAGAAAATAAGTTAGACCTCTGGAGAAAATTAAATAAGAATAAAAAGGAATATAACTTTTTCTCAGCAGTACATGGCACCTACACAAAAATTGACCATGTATTCAGGCATTAAAAACCTAACAATCAAATGCCGAAAGGCAGGAATAATAAATGCTTACTTTTCAAATTATGATGCAATAAAATATATTCAATAAAGAACCAGGGAAAAATAAACTAAAAACCAATTGGAAATTAAATAATCTAATACAAAAGAATGAATAGTTCAAACAAAACATCATAGAAACAATCAATAATTTCATTCAAGTAAATGCTAATAATGAGACAACATATTTAAATATTTGGGATACAGCCAAGCAGTTCATAGGGAAAATCTTATATCTCTAAATAGGTACATGGATAAAATAGAGAAGAAATCGATGAATTGGGTATGCAGCTAAAACCAGAAAAAGAACAAAATTTAAAAGCCCGCATTAAATGCCAAATTAGAAATTCTGAAAATCAAAGAAGAGATTAATAAAATTCTAAATAAGAAAACTATTGTATTAATTAATAACACTAAAATTTGGTTGTATAAAAAAAGATCAAAATAGATAAATGTTTGGTTAATTTGATTAGAAAAAAGAAAAAAACCTAAATTGCCAGCATCAAAAATAAAATTAAACAGGAGGAACACATCACCAGTAAAGAAGAAAATAAAGCAATAATTAGGAGCCCAATTGTATGCCAAAAAATTGATAATCTATGTTAAATGGATGAATACTTACAAAAATATATATTACCCAGATTAACAGAAGAGGAAATAAAATTACTTCAATAGATCCAAATTCAAAAAGTCAACAAGCCATTAATGAACTCCCTAAGAAAAAAATTAGAGTGAATTTACAAAAATACAGATGGATTTACAAGTAAATTCTATCAGACATTTAAAGAACAACTAATTCCAGTACTATGTAAACTATTTGCAAAACTAGGCAAAGAAGGAATTCTGCCAAATTTCTTCTATGACACAAATATGGTACTGATACCTAAACCAGGAAGAGCTAACACAAAGAAAAAAAATTGCAGACCAACCTCCCTAATGAATATTGATGCATTTTTTAAATAAAATGAGACTGTATAATGAGACATGATAAGGAAGGATTTTGGAGACCCTCTGGGGATACTGGGATCTACTGATGCAGAGTTGATAGTGCTACCTCAGAAGGAGGATTTAGCTAATGGCCATAGATTTCTGAATGAAAATAACTTGACAAGGAGGAAGAATTTTCCAGAAGTCATGCCTCTCACCTCTGGGTGAAGAGTAATAGGATCTTCAGTGTAAAAGGAGATATATGGTTTCTGATTTGACTTGATACAGCACAATTTTTTTAGCTTATCCCTTTTCCTGATGAAGATGTTTTTAAAAATTATTAAAAGACAAAACAAATAAATTTCTCTACATCCAATTGAATTGGAGATAATCCTGAAGAAAAGTATGGACATTAAGGGGACTTTGGAAAAGCTTCTGAGATGAGATTTTCCTAGGTATATAATGAAGCCAGAGAATCATAAGGGCAGATGAGGAAGGAGGGAGGATCAGTTGGGAGAGGAGGCAGTCAGGGATGCACACTATTGAAAGGAAGTGTCTAGAAGGAGGGGAGGAATATATAAAAGGAGACTACAGAATTTATGGGGAACTTGCTTTTATTTTTAAATATATAAAATGTGAGGTGATTATGCTTGTCACAAAAGAGGATTTTATTTAGGGGTATGTTTGGGGCCAAGGTAATGAAGAGAAAAAAAAATGAAAGCTGGTCAATGAGAAAGAGACCTGCAGGTTAAGAAATAAATATATTATAGAGCTATTTGTCATAAAGTGTTTCAAATATATTCTTCTTAAGAGTGAGGAAGAATTCAGGTACTTAATAGTTGTCTGGACTTGGATAAATTATACAGCCTCAGTTTCCATATCTGCAAAATGAGAGTAAAAGTATTTACTGCAAAGAGTTTTGCAAGTATCAAATTGAAATATATATGTGTACAAATGTATATATATATATATATGTATACATATATATACACATATACATATATAGCTTTGTATTCTTAAAGGTATGAAAATATCACATTTTATCATTATGATATGTTTATAAAATTGCATCATTAGGATAGTGATAATAACAATTACTCCTAACTATTTCATCTAAGTGCCTAATGAAACTTCAAAAGTTTATTATATAAGAAATTTATCCACAATTAGAAAGAAATTGTGCAGAAATACCACGAAATATCTCTGCCATGACTAGAAAACAAAAGGAAACCTTGTGTATAAAAATAACTTCTACCATTTTGTAAATCATGAAATAAGAGCTAAATTGGATCTCAAGAGTTTTTTTTTCCTGTTGTTCAATCATTTCAATTGTATCCAAATCTTCATGTTCTCATTCTCATTTGGTAATTTTTTTTGACAAAGATATTGAGGTGGTTTGCCATTTCCTTCTCTAACTCATTTTATAGATAAGGAAACTGAGGTAAACAGGAGTAAGCAATTTGCCCAAGGTTACACAGCTAGTGTCTGGGGTTAGATTTGAGCCCATAAAGATGAGTTTTCCTGACTCCAAACCCAGAGCTCTATCCACTTGAGACTAGAATGATTAGATCACAGAAGCCTGGGAAAAGAGAACAGATTTCAGTTTATATTTTATAGGTTAAAAACAAAATTAGAAAGAATGTAAATAAAACAGAAAAAAATCAGTGCTAAAGATTTTAAACATGATGTGTCCTGGAAAGTATATATGACACTTTTTTGGTTTAATATATTACATCTGCACTCCTAATTCAAAATTTAACTACAAAATTCTGTCAATTGCCATTCCACTCCCTTTTGTCGAAGTTGTTAGTTTCTACTTTTGATTGTTTTTCACATAATTGAACACTAGATGGCAGAATATGATGGAAAATGGAGTTAACAAACTCAAAACATCAGTTCTAAATGGTTGAGGGGAAGCCTGGTTTGAATTAATGAAGTCAAAATAATGGAACATTTTTAAAGAAATGCAATTTTATTACAGTTTATCAAATTTAATTTATCAACTAGGATACAGCAACTTAGACTTGGCTGCCTGATTTCATTCATTAATTCAAATTGTTGCATAGGAGAAAGGGTCTTGAGAAATCTAGTTTCATGAAGAAATTAGATTTATTATTAATGAGCAAATCAATTGTGTGAAGGCAAATAGCTGTTTCTAAAGTGTTTGAGAGTGCAGAGAAATATTTTTACATCATTAATTTACATTATCTAATCTAGAAGCAGTTTTTTCCCTTTTTTCTAGTAAATTTATTTGTTTTTAATATACATTACTTTAGAATCATGTTGAGAGAGAAAAATCAAAGCAAAAGGGAGAAACTATGGAAGAGATTAAAAAAAATAGAAAAAAGTATTGTACATAGCATGCATTGATATATTCAATCTCCTTAGTTCTTTTTTCTGGAAGTAGATGGCATTTTTTGTCCAAAGTCTATTAGGATTGCTTTGGAGCACTGAACTACAGAGAAGAACCAAGCCTTTCATAGTTGATCATTGCCCATTTTGGCTGTTATTGTGTACAATGTGTTCCTGGTTCTGCTTGTTTTGCTCAGTAGCAGTTCATGTAAATCTTTCCAGGCCTTTCTAAAATCAGCCTCATGATTTTTTATAGAACAATAATATTCCATTATCTTCATATACCACAACTTGTTCTGCCATTTCTCAATCAATGGGCATCTACTCAACTTCCAATTCTTTGCTACCACAAAAAGCTGCTATAAACATTTTTGAACATGTGGATCCTTTTTCCCTCCTTTAAGATTTCTTTGGAATACATATCCAGCAATGGCACTGCTGGGTCAAAGGGTATGCAGTTTTATAATCCTTTGGGCATAGTTCAATTGCTCTCCAGAATGGCTGGATTATTTCATAATTCCACCAACAATGCATTAGTGTCCCAATTTCCCCACATCTCCAACATTTTAGAAGCAGATTTTTGCTCAGTTTTTGCTCCTTCATAAAATCAATGAAAATGTCAAATAAATGGAGGTCTATTTTATTATCTCTTATGCCCCTGACAAATACCAATTCTAATGCTTTCCTTCTCTCATTGTTATGGAGCTAGATCTGGTTGAAGGACACCTTGGAGCCATCCAGCCAAACTGCCTTGTAAATTTTTTTTCTCAATAAAATTTTATTTTTCCAAATAGTTTTCAGCATTCATTTTGGTAAGACTGTGCTCTAATTTTTTCTCCCTCCCTCCCTTATCTTCCCCTTCCCCAAGACAGTAAGTAATCTGATAAAAGTTAAATATGTTCAATCCTTTTAAATATATTTCCATATTTGTCATGCTGTAGAAGAACAATCAGAACAAAAGGGAAAAAAAACCACAAGAAACAAGCAAAGCAAAAAAAAAAAAGGTGAAAATACTATGCTTTGATCCACAGTTACTTCCCATCGTTCTCTCTCTGGATGTAGATGGCCTTTTCCATACCAAGTCTTTGAAACTGATTTGAATCACCACCCTGTTAAGAGCCAAATCCATCACAGTTGATCATCACATCATCTTATCATTATTGCATACAATGTTCTCTGATTCTGTGCACTTCACTCAGCATCAATTCATATAAAATTGCCAGGCTTTTCTGAAATCACTCTGCTCATTATTTCTTATAGAACAATAATATGTCATTATATTCATATACTATAAATTATTCAGCCATTCCCCAACTGTTGGGCTTCCACTTAATTTCCAGGTCCTTGACACTACAAAAAGAGCTGTTACAAACATTTTTGCAAGTGGGGGTCCTTTATCTCTTTTGTGATTTCTTTGAGATACAGACCTAGTAGTGAGACTGTTGGATCAAAAGATATGGACAGTTTTATAACCCTTTGGGCAGAGTTTTGAATTGCTCTCCAGAAAGCCAGCTCCCTCATTTAATAGATTTTCAACCTCAGATTGACATTTAACTCTCCAAAGGGGATGTTGAATAGATTGCCCAAAGTCTTGCAAGTAGTATTAGAGGAGGAATTTGAATACAAATCCTCCAAAGAGAAAGGGCCCTTTGTTGCCTTTAGCTAAACCATTTTATACTTAGGAGAATTTATCCTGTTTTAAAAACAAAGTAACAAAGCTAGTATACCTGTCCTGTTCTGTTGATGCTGAAAGTTTCTTCTCTTTTTAATAGGAATATTTAAACCAAATAAGTTATTATGTAAACCAAAAGACAAATACTCTATAAATGTGATACATAATACTTATGGTCTCACTAACCTTATGGTTTTCTTTAAAAAATTGATTGCAAAAATTACCTCCTCAGGGGCAGCTAGGTGGTGCAGTGGATAGAGCACCAGCCCTGAAGTCAGGAGGACCTGAGTTCAAATCTGGTCCCAGACACTTAACATTCCCTAGCTGTGTGACCCTGGGCAAGTCACTTAACCTCAATTGTCTCAGCAAAAAGCAAAAAAAAAAAATACCTCCTCAGAGTTCCAGAATTTAAAAAATGTTAATATCATATTCTCCTGAAATCAAAGCAGCAAAATTAATGGAGAGAATACTAGACATGGAGTCAGAAAAAGCTGTTTAAATTCTGCCTCAGATCCTTCTTTGAAAACTATAAAATACTATGTAAAAGCTGTTACTACTAAGTTCTATAGAAAGCTTAAACTATTTTTTTAAACTTAAGGCTGATATTTGTCTATACTATTATATAGTCTTCCAAAGAAACATTCTATTTCCTTTTTGATGTTTTCAAACAATTTAAATCTAAATTTCTTGTAGAGAAAATTAACTAACTAGAAAAGATTTGTTTTCTTCAGCTGAAATTTTCAAGGGAAATAACCTGGTATAATAACTCAGGAGTCAAGGAAATCAATTAGGAGGCTATTGCAATAATTCAGAAATGATGAGGTATTAAGGATCAAAATGAGAATTAAAGTGGTGATCTTGTGAGTAAAGAAATTGTGGGTGCAGAATCAATAAGATTTGGAGATTTTAGCCCTTTTTCAAAGCCTGAAATATTGTAAGTAAGCATTTAATAAAAAACCTTTTGATTGATTATTGAGTCAGATATGGGGACAGAAAGACAAAAAAAAATTGAATTTGAGTGACTAGAAAAATAGTGGTGCCCACAACAATCAGGGAGAGGGGGAAAACTAATGAGTTCTAACTCATGAGTTCTAACATTTTTAAATGTTGGAAAGTTTTCTTACCATTTCTACATATCAAAATCTACCATTGAGCAACTAACTATTTCAAGTGGCCATAGTTCTGCCTTTTGGAACTAACTAGGATAAATTTATTCTCTGTACTATATCAAAGCCCTTCAAGTATGTGAAGATATCTATCACATATTGGCAATTTTTTTTCCTCCATGTTAAACATCCCTACCCTTTCATGGCATTGTCTCTGGTTCCTTCATCATCTTGGTTACATTCCTCTTCTTCCTATAATATGATAATTACAACTAAACCCAATCCTCTAGATGTTTTCTCAAAATGACTGAATATAGAGAATATATTATCTCATTGTTTCTTTATTGACACTTGGATTCTTATAACACAAACCAAAGATTTTTTTTTTGCTTCCATAATATGCTATTTCACCATCTACTCACAAAAAGAGTTGTTTTTTTTTTTTTCATTTTTAGTTCACACAGTTCCAGGGTAGTCCTCAAGTCTTAAAGAAAATTTTAACCTAAAATGATTTTTTGGCCTTGAAGTTGGATCAAAAAAGACAAAGACAACCTCTCTGAAGTGCTTTCCTTTCATCTCTTTGCTTTTCTAGTTTACAATGCATAATTCAGGCATGTTATTTCTATGCCAATCTTGTCATTAGATAAGAATTGTACAGTCATACCGCCTGTTGAGCTGTGATAGTAAAGAAAGGTGAAAGATATAAATGCATTTCATATATATTAACTCTTTTCTAAAACTTTCACATATATAGTTAGTAAGTACACTCGTGTCAGGGTTGAGGGAGGGGCACAAGGCAGCAAGAAATTTGATATAAACACAGGCCAAGTAACTTGTTCAAGGTTACCAAATCAATAATAGCTCAAAATAGAACTCAGAACTCCTGACATTTGATCCAGCACTCTCCTTAGTCAATACTGTTTCACTCACTTTGATCATTTAACAAACAAAGAGAATCGTGACTAAAGGGTGTAAAGTACATTTGTTATCCTTTACCAAATGACATCATTGGATCCAGGAATAGGAATGAAAGATTTCTGAAACCTGATATCAGCTTCTTTCCAAAGTTTTTCTCTCCTTTTATCAACATGAAGATTGGCACTATCTATCTCCTCTTGAATCTAGAAGCCAGAAGACCCCAAAGAAATACTTTCTTCTCTCCCCTTTCTCTAACTCTGCCTTGAATTTCATACAGGCATGGGGTGTTAATTAATTAATTAATTAATTAGTCCACTAATTAAAGAATTTCATACCAATGAGAATTAGGACTCAGGTTCCATTCCTCCCCTGATCTGCAACTCTTTTAAGTGCTTTGCAAAAATTAGCTGGAAGAAGTTCAAAACCCACAGCTATACAGTTTATATACAAATATCTGCACTTTGAAACTACAGGAGTGATTTTCCTGGCATCCTAGGTACCACTAAAACTGAAAAAAAAATTGAAAACACATTAACAGTATACACAGTAGATATGGCACTATACAGAACATCACCTGAGAGGCTACTACAGTGACAACATGTCCAACTATACGAGGATATGACACATGCTCATTTCAAAAGTACATTCGTATCTGTGGTACACAGAAATCAATCAAAAGAAATAACCATGGCTAATTAACAGTGCAAAGTTAGCTAGTTACAACAGTATCATTATCAATAAGCCTATATATAAAATATGGCTGAACCACAAGGATTAGCATATATACAAAACAATTAAGTATGAATTTAACACAAAACAGATCAATAAACATAGAAAACATATAAAATGTACCTTTTATGCAATTACATGTTTACTGCTGTAACATTTCTCTATTGTTTGAGTATAATTTTTTTAAAATTTTGTTGTTATAGGTTAAGAATAAATATTTTATTACTCTCCAACCTACAAGTCTGCCCTGGTTACAATGAAAGCCCATTTCTTCATATTTGACTCTGCCATAAGAAAAAGCATCAATCTGATAATAATCTACTATATGATTGATATTAATTTAGCTTTTAACTTTTCTTTTGGATTTAACAACCCTGACTCCTTATATTTTTCCTCTTATTATCTACTTTCCTTTCCTTTCCTAAATTTAGCTATTTTCTCTTTACCTGTTTTCAAAAGTTCCCCTCTATTTGGATTCTACTCAATCTTCTAATTCATATCTAACCAGTAAGGAGCATTGTGGGAAAATGTCCTCTTTCTTGCTTGCTTCAGGTAATATTCAAGTCAGTTCAATCCAACATTATAGCAGAGGGACTATAGAGCAATGCCTGCCTCTTGTCACCTATTCTGGCTGTCAATTAAGCATTCATCCATGAAAAAGTGGATAGAAATCCTCCATAAAATCTAGGAAGGCCTGACCTATATTGATTGTATGACCTTAGGTGAGTCATATTACTTCTCACTGACCTAGGAGATTGTCTCAGACTCTCAATTTCAGAATATGTATTGCTTTCTTATTCAGTTATTCCTTAAAACCATAACATCATAGTCTTTTATAATTTCATCTGGATCCTTTTTCCCCCAACTATTATGTGATCCACTCAACTCCAGTAGGTGGTCTTAGATAACTGTTAAATCCTCTAACTTTTTGAGTTTTGGGTACTTCTATGACAACACTATTCTTGTTCTGATGGATTGATGTTGATTTATTCAATCAGATAACACTCAACTCCTATTTCAATTAAGCAATACCTTTTCCCCGTATTGTGTTTGTTTTTTGTTTTTTTTTAAAGTGGATGTCATACACAAAGACATAAAGTTAGCTGCTTAATCATAATATTAGAATTAACCCAAAATGAATATATCAATGCACTCCTGTCTTGGTCAACTTTGATAAGTCAAAAAAAGTCAGAAACAGTGAAGCACCAAAGATCCTCCTCATCATTTCTTTCAAGAGCCATGAAACAGAAAACTTATGGTTTTTCCACTCATATTACATTTTCCCAAGGGGTCGCTGTCTATCCATTACAGGGGATTCAGGAACTCATATGTTAGGGCCCAAAAGTCAGGGATCCTGATAAGAAGTTTGTCTTGACTTGAGGGTAAGAAGGTATTGTGTGCAGTTCCCTTGACAAACATGACACCTGGGACCTGCTGAGATTACTGACAATGGCTAAGATAAAAGAGCAATTCACAGTGATCTAAAAACAGGCTTGGTGAGATGTTGCTCTGTTATCAGGATGTGAGCTCCACGATCTTTCTGACTCCCTCCTGTCAATATAAAGTTAATTCCTAAAACTTGGGTGGGCAAGGGAGATAAAAGGAGGGACTAAAGACGGTGGGGCAGGCTGGCTGAAGAAAGCGCCTCATTAAAGAGCATCTTGATTTCATCTTCTTCTGGCTTGTGACTCTCCTTGGGGAACACGCGGGTCATGTCCAGATGTGCACCAAAGCTCGAGAGGAGGTAAGACCTGGATGCCCTCAGGTATAATACCTGGCACTCATATATATTTTTCTTGCTCTCCTTCTCTTGAGCGCTCTCAGATTCTGCTCTGCGAATTGTTGGAATCAGGCACTAATTTTCTCATCTGGTAAAATATACACTACTTAATCTCACACCTCTTTTCTTTTGTTCCAATTTGGCCATACCTCTTTCACACTGGTTTTAGAAAAAGAATGTCAACTCCTTGAGGACAGAAATTGTCTTACTTTCGAATTTGTACTTTCAATCCCATCAGAGTGCCTGGAACATAATTGGTGCTTAGTAAATGCATATTGCTTAATTAACAGAACAAATGCACAGGTTCCCCTTAGCCTAGCACTATCCTTCAAAGTACCTCCAAATTCAATTCATCCCTACTTTTTAAAATGCCCACTCTTCAACTCCTTCTCTCATCACACTTGTTATGAAACCATTATAGGTGGTACCCATGGGATTATTCCCACTTTGCCCAGGTGGATTTCATCAGTAAATATTAATTAAGCATATTCATTGTGATGGATGCTGCTACATAGCCCAATTCTAAAATCATTTTGTAGGCGCAGCATTGACTTGCCAATTCATTGTGTTACATAATAGCAAGAGGTCAATGTTTCCGAAGAACTTGACAGTTTACAAAGATTCTTCCAAAAAAGAGCCCCTAAGAGGTGAAAGTTTTATCCCCTTTATACCATACTTATGTTGAAAGGTGTCCAACATACTGTTGGGGAATAGTGGGAGACAAGTACAAGTAGCTCTAGTAATAATGAAATGACTGGGTCAAAGCTCAAATGAAACTCAGTTGCAGATGTTTCTAGTGATGAAAAGAAAGTCTAATGCTGTTAAGGTCAATATTGTACAGGAACCTGGAACTTAAGTTCCAGAACCAAGGTAAGCTAGATATGGTGAGATAAGAGATAAAAAGATTAAACATTGACGTCTTGGGCATCAGTGAACTTAAAAGGAGGAAATGGGTGAATTTTAATTCAGGTATTTGTTACATATACTAATGTAGGCAAGAAAACCTTACAAGAAATGAGGTAGCCCTTATGGTCAATAAAAGGCAAGAAAAGCAATATTGGAGTATAATCTCAAAAATGAGAAAATTATATTTATTCAAATCTGAGGCAGACCATTCAACATCAAAGTTAACCAGTTCTAATAAGACTTAAAACATCTAGAAATAACAACAAAAAAGATATAAAATTCATGATAGGGGATGAGAATGCTGAAGTAGGAAACCAAAAGATAAATAAAACAATAGGCAAGATTGACCTTGGAGTACAACATGAAGCAGAGCAGAGACTAATTAGGTTTTGTCAAGATAACTCACTGATCATAACAAACACTCTTTCAAAAATCCAAAAGGTGACTTTATACATAGACATCACCAGATGGCCAATATTGAAATTATATTGATTATATACTTTGCAGCCAAAAATGGAGAAGCTCTATACAGTCAGTTAAAACAAAACCTGGAGTGGACTGTGGCTCAGATCATGAATATCTTATTATAAAATTCAGCCATAAATTGAAAAAAGTAGGGAAAGTCATAAGACCACATAGATACCAACTAAATAAATATTCCTTATGAACATAAAGTGGAAATGATGAATAAATTTAAAGAATTAAATCAGGTAGAATGCTTGAATAACTATGGACAGAGTTTGACATATTGTACAATAAAAGCGATACCACCACCACCACCATCAAAAACATTCCAAAGAAAAAGAAGATCAAGAAAGCAAAATAGCTGTTTGATGAAACTTTGCAAATAGCTGAGGGGAGAAAGAAAGCAAAAGGTAAAGGAGAAATGGAAAAATATGTCCAATTGAATCTATCTAGAATTCTAGAGCATAGCAAGGAGAGATAAGGTTTTCTTAAATGAGAAATGTAAAGAAGCATAAGAAAAAAGAGAATGGGCAACATCTCTTCAATAAAATTAGAGATATCAAGAATATTTAGTGCATAAATGGGCATAATAAAAACCAAAAGTGGTAGGGATTTAACAGAACAAACGAGATTAAAAAATAGTGGCAAGAATACTAAAAAAGAATTATATGAGAAAGATAGCCATGATGATATAATTACTCATCTAGATCTAGACATTATGAAGAATGAAGTCAAATGGGCCTTGGGAAGAATTACTAAGCTAGTGAATATGATGGAATTCCACTGAGTTAAAATCCTGAAAGGTGCTGCTGCTAAAGTGCTGCATTCAATTCAGCCAGAAATTTTGGAAAACTCAACAGTAGCCACTAGACTGGAAAAGAACAGTTTATATCTCAATCTCAAAGAATAATGAAATTACCAAACAATTGATCTTATTTTAGATAATACCAAAGTATTATGCTTAAGATTCTACAACTTATGTTATAATTATGTTTCAGATTCTTACCAGAATTAGACGATTTTGAAGAGGTGGAGGAGCTAGAGACTAAATTGGCAACATTTGATGTATTATGAAGAAAACAAGGGAATTCCAGGGGAAAAATATCTGTTTCTAATTCACTGACTATACTATAGCATTTGACTGTGTGCATCACTATGGCTAGTCCTCAAAGTGATGGAAGGTACCAGATAATCTTGCTTGTTTCTTGAGAAATCTGTATGAAGGCCAAGAAGCAACAGTTAGATCCAAACATAGAAAAATTGATTGCTTTAAAATTGAAAAAGGAGTATGACAAAGCTGTATGTTGTCACCTTATTTATTTAACTTATATGCAGAGTACATCATGAAAAATTCCAGGGTGGATGAACCAAAAGCCATAATTAAGGTTACCAGCAGAAATGTCAACAGTCTCAGATATGTAGCCACTACCATTCTGATGGGAGAAATTGAAGAACTAGGAAGCCTTTTCATGAGGATGAAAGAAGAAAGTGTAAAAGCTGATTTGAATCTTAACATCAAAAAACTAAGATCTTGGCAACTAGTCCATCACTTCTTGGAAAATAGAAGGAAAAGAAATGGAATCTGTATTTGATTTTATATTCTCAGGCACAAAAGTCAATGCAGAGGGCAACTATAGCTATGAAATTAAAAGCTGTGGCAAATCTCGATAGCATTTTAAAAAGTAGAGACATCACTTTGCCAGAAAAGGTCCCTGTAGTTAAAACTATGTTTTTTTCAGTAGCAAAGTATGGCTATGAGATTTGGACTATAAGGAAAGTTTAACACTACAGAATTGATGCTTAAAATTGCAGTGCTAGAGAAGGTTTTTGAGAATCCCTTGAACAGTAAAAAATAAATCAATAATATTTAAATTAATCCAGATTATTCACTGGAAGACCAAATGCTAAAGCTGAAGTTTAAATAATTTAGCCACATAATGACAAAATGGGAGTCACTGTAAAAGACCTTGTCACTGGGAGAGATTGAATGTAAAAGGAACAGGAGATTGCAAAGGATGAGATAAATAGTGTCATAAAAACATTGAACATGAGCTTCCACAAACTTAAGAAATCACAGAATAGAGAAGGGTCTGGAATGCCATAGTCATGAAGAGCCAAGACACAACTGAATGACTCAACAACATCCCCACCATTTTATTGCTATTATAGGGAAAGGTCTACATAGGCTCTGTCTAACTTGGTAATTGAGTACTATATCAATATTTTATTAATATATGAATCTTATTATTTGGAACTTTATGTTTTTCCTTTTTTAAGGTTATATATGTATAATCATTTTAAACATATTTCCATATTAGCCATATTGTGAAAGAAAAATGAAAACAAAAGGGGAAAAATTACAAGAAAAAAAAAAACAAAAGGTTGAAAATAGTATGCTTTGATACACATTCATTCTTCATAGTTCTCTCTCTGGATGCAGATGGCATTTTCTATCCCAAATCTATTGGAATTGTCTTGGATCACTGTAATGTTGAGAAGAGTAAAATCTGTCATAGTTTATCATCACATAATCTGGCTATTACTGTGCACAATGTTTTCCTGGCTCTGCTTAATTTTCTTTTTCTTTAAATACAAAATGCATTTGAATTTCCAATAAGTACAACATTTTAATAAATGATAAAGAATAAGAATAAAATAAGAAAAAGCATGTGTTCTGAAACAAAAATCCTGAGATTTATAAAAAGTTGTAAACTTTCACTTACAAATTACTAACTCCATCTCTAAAAGATGTCATTACTAATTTTAAAATGTTATTACCCATATTATCCTTGTTTTCTTGATATCCTTTAATCTTACTCTATAAAATATAAATTTGCTGTTGTTATTTTTATCTTTAAGGAAATTTGTGATAAATATTTATACCATACCGTTGTTTCTCCTTTTTCATTATATATCACTTTGTGTTGTCTTATTTTAAAAATTCTCCATATTTCTCATTTCTTATATTTCAATATATCCTATTACAATTATATACTACAATGTGTTTAACTATTTACCAACTGATAAAAAAATTTCTCTCTTCTTTCTGTCTCTGTGTCCTTTTGTCTGTCCGTCTGTCTGTCTGTCTGTCTGTCTCTCTCTCCTTCTCTGTTTTACAAACAGTGTTATATGTAATATTTTTTAACAGCTAGGATTTTCCTGCCAATAATCTTGATGGTACTAGAAGTTGTATACCATATCAAGATTTAGGCCTATATTTGTCACTCTCATTATACAATATCATATTGCTTTCCAAAATGGAGGGTCTAAAAAAGGATATTTTTCAAAACTCTTTAGGTAGTAGCTGATCTATTTTACCAAAGCCATGTCAGCATTGATTTTTGTCATGTTATTTTTGACAATCTTTTAGGGGTCAGGTAGAATTTCAGAGTCACTTTGTTTTGGTTTTATGATTGTTAATTATTATGACATTTTTATGTGCTTGTTGATATTTATGTTTCCTGATCCTTTATCAATTGCAGCATGACTCTTATTTCTCTTATATAATTTACATCAATTCCTTATAAATTTTGTATCATTCTTTTAAGGAAAGTATTTGACGCAAAGCTTTCTCCTGATTTTATTTTCTTATTCTGGAAGTGTTGTGGGGTTATTTTTAAATAAAAGTTTATTAACTTTAAAAACTCAAATGTATGTGTGTGTAATTATTTACTCTAAGTCATGCTTTGTTAAGAATTTAATACAATTCTGAAAGATACAACAATCCTCTGTCTTCTAGATTTCCTTAAATGGTGTGCTCTTTTATATTTTGTCCTTTAGGAATTCATTGTGCTATATGTTATGAGATTTTAGTCTGTTCCCATTTTTGTGGAACTATTTTCCAATTTTTCTAATAATTTTACAAAAATTATAGGATTCTAAAGGAAATTATTGGAGACAGAATAATTATCCCCATTTTACAAAAAAAGAAATTGAAGCTTAATGTAGTTGTCACTTGTCCCATGGTCAATCAATGCTACCCTGGGAACTAGAATATAGGTTGTCTGATTTACAATCCAGTATTACTACTTCTATTATACCAAAACTTCCTCCCATTCTAAAACATATCAATTTGGGTCTATTAAGAGGTCTGATCATTGCCAGGAATATATTTAATTTTGTTGATGAAAGGTTTTGTGTCCTCGAGACTATATACTAGGTAAATATGGAGAGGGTTGGTATTTTTTAAATGTAATTTAATAAATTCAAATCTCCTTTAAAATTCTTCCACTTGGCCAACTACCAGCCTTTCAGTAACATCTCCGTATGTTTGGCTTCTCGCTTGCAATGAATGCTAATGCAAGACATCTTTTTATAAGAGCCAGGATCATTTATATTGACATGTCCACTGTCTGTCAGATACTTTTTTAAAAGAAAGGACGAAGAGATGAAGATGTTATTGCTTAAAACATAAAAAAATAAACCTTGGAGGATTGTTGAGAGGATCAAATGAGATCATAAATGTGAAAGCACACTATAAAATTCCATGCAAATGTGAGGTGTTCCCAGAATATAGACCATGACCAAATAGGATTTATACCAGGAATGCAGGGATGGTTCAATATTAGGAAAACTATTAACATAATTGACTATATCAATAACCAAATTAACAAAAAACATATGATAATCTCAATAGATGCAGAAAAAGCATTTGATAAAATCCAACATTCATTCCTATTAAAAACACTAGAGAGTATAGGAATTAATGGACTTTTCCTTAAAATAGTCGGTAGCATCTATTTAAAACCATCAGCTAGCATCATATGTAATGGAGTCAAACTAGAACCATTCCCAATAAGATCAGGGGTGAAACAAGGTTGCCCACTATCACCATTACTATTCAATATTGTATTAGAAATGCTAGCTTTGGCAATAAGACAAGAAAAAGAGATTAAAGGAATTAGATAGGTCATGAGGAAACCAAATTATCACTCTTTGCAGATGATATGATGGTCTACTTAGAGAACCCTAGAGAATCAACTAAAAAACTATTAGAATTAATCCACAACTTTAGGAAAGTTGCAGGATACAGAATAAATCCACATAAATCATCAGCATTTTTATACATCACCAACAAAATGCAACAGCAAGAGATACAAAGAGAAATTCCATTTAAAATAGCTGTCAATAGTATAAAATATTTGGGAATATATCTGCCAAGGGAAAGTCAGGATCTATATGAGCAAAACTACAAAACACTCTCCATGCAAATAAAGTCAGATCTAAATAATTGGAAAAATATCAAGTGCTCTTGGATAGGTCGAGTGAATATAAAAAAGATGGCAATACTACCTAAACTAATCTATTTATTTAGTGCTATACCAATCAAACTCCCAAGAAATTATTTAACTGACCTAGAAAAAAGAACAACAAAATTCATCTGGAAAAACAAAAGGTCAAGAATTTCAAGGGAATTAATGAAAAAAAAAACGCAAATGAGGGTAGCCTAGCTGTACCAGATCTAAAACTATATTATAAAGCAGTGGTCATTAAAACCATTTGGTACTGGCTAAGAAATAGAGTAGTGGATCAGTGGCATAGGTTAGGTTCACAGGACAAAATACTCAATGACAATAGTAATCTAGTGTTTGATCAATCCAAAGACCCCAGTTTTGAGGATAAAAACTCACTATTTGACAAAAATTATTGGGAAAATTGGAAACTAGTATGGAAGAAACTAGGCACTGACCCACACCTAACACCATATAACAAGATAAGGTCGAAATGGATTCGTGATCTAGACATAAAGAATGATATTATAAACAAATTAGAACAATGTAAGATGGTCTACCTCTCAGACCTGTGGAAGAGGAAGGAATTTGTGACCAAAGAAGAACTAGAGATCATGATTAATCACAAAATAGATAAGTTTGACTATATCAAGTTAAAAAGGTTTTGTACAAACAAAATGAATGCAGACAAGATTAGAAGGGTAGCAATAAACTGGGAAAATATTTTCACATTCAAAGGTTCTGATAAAGGCCTCATTTCTAAAATATAGAGAGAATTGACTCAAATATATAAGAATTCAAGCCATTCTCCAATTGATAAATGGTCAAAAGATATGAACAGACAATTTTCAGATGAAGAAATTGAAACTATTTCTAGTCACATGAAAAGGTGCTCCAAATCACTATTGATCAGAAATGCAAATTAAGACAGCTCTGAGATACCACTACACACCTGTCAGATTGGCTAAGATGATAGGAAAAGATAATGATGAATGTTGGAGGGGATGTGGGAGAACTGGGACGCTGATTCATTGGTGGAACTGTGAACGGATCCAACCATTCTGGAGAGCAATCTGGAGCTATGCTCAAAAAGTTATCAAACTGTGCATACCATTTGACCCAGCCGTGTTTCTACTGGGCCTATATCCCAAAGAGATCTTAAAGGAGGGAAAGGGACCCACATGTGCAAAAATGTTTGTGGCAGCCCTTTTTGTAGTAACAAGAAACTGGAAATTGAAAGGATGCCCATCAATTGGAGAGTGGCTGAATAAATTATGCTATATGAATGTCATGGAATATTATTGTTCTGTGAGAAACGACCAGCAGGATGATTTCAGAGAGGCCTGGAGAGACTTTCATGAGCTGATGCTGAGTGAAATCAGCAGAACCAGGAGAACATTATACACAGCAACAAGATTATATGATGATCAATTCTGATGGACCTAGATCTCTTCAACAATGATGTGATTCAAACCAGTTCCTATTATTCAGCGATGAAGATAGTCATATACATCCAGAGAGAGGCCTGAGGGAACTGAGTGTGAACAACACAGCATTTTAATGCTTTCTGTGAATATTTCCATGCATTTTGTTTTCCTTCTTAGGTTATTTTTTTCTCTCTTTCTAGATCTCATGCTTCTTGTGCAGTAAGATAACTGTATAGATATATATACATATATTGGATTTGTCATATAATTTAACATATTTAGCATTTATTGGATTACCTGTCATCTAGGGGTGGGAGGTGGGGGGAAGGAGGAGAAGAGCTTGGAACAAAAAAAAAGTTTTGCAAAGGTCAATGTAGAAAAATCACTCATATGTTTTGTAAATAAAAAGCTTTCAATAAAAAAATGTGAGGTGTTATTTATTATTGCCATGAAAACTATAGTTCCACAGCTCTGCTGTTATCCTCAGTGTTGCTCTCCATATCCCACTATTCTCTTTCCATACTATGAGTTCTCCTTATCAGGAATAGATGTCCCTTTTGTTTATTGCTATGACATTCCTCCCTCTCCCATATAATAAGAAAACATAAACAACCAATAATATATTTTAATGTACTAGAGAAGATGAAAAGGAGTAAAGTGGACATAACCATAGGATTATAGAATGCAAAAAAAACTTTGGAGAGCAATATGTCCAACAGCTTTATTTTAGATATGAAAAAACTAAAGTACAAAGTTGTGATTTGCATTTTGTAAGTCACTGAGACTAGATTTAAATCAAATTATCCCTGACTCAAATGTGGTGCACTTCCAGTGTATATTGCTTTTCTTTTTTTTATCCATTTAATTTTTTTTTATTTTATTTATTTTTTGCTGGGGCAATTTGGGTTAAGTGACTTTCCCCAAGTCACACAGCTAAGAAGTGTTAAGTGTCTGAGGTCAGATTTGAACTGAGGTCATCCTGACTTCAGGGCTGGTGCTCTATCCACTGAGTCACCTAGCTGCCCCTATACATTGCTTTTCACACAGAGAAACTATTGTTAAATTATTATATACAATAAAATAACTTTTAAAAAATCATAGCAGTGTTCTTATACAGTCTTCTTTCTAGCTCATTTTGTATATTCAAATGTTAATATATTTTGCTGGGCTCCTGTAAAATATTTATTAATTACTTTTTTATAATCCAGGCATATGATTTTTGTTATTAAGTATTCTCTTTTGGTTGGCTTTATTCTTGTCATATCTTCTAAGTGAAAATATACAAATGAGTTGTGAAAACATTTATATATTTATTCTTCCTATATATATACATATATATAGTATGTATATATAAACATATTTGTATGTGTTTATATATTGTGTATATATGTGTGTGTGTGTGTGTGTGTGTGTAATTATGTGTCTGTGTCAAATGAAAAGAGACCCATTAAGTGTATGCATCATTAAGAATCTGATGTACAGTATAATATCAATTGAACAGAATATATAGAAACCAAGCAGGTGGGTCAGTTGAATTTTATAGTTGATTCAGCAAATATTTAGTTAATTAGTAGGTGGAAGTTGTTAAGAAGCCAAATTAGAACTTCAGATATGGAGAAACTTCCTAATCACAAGAGCTATCCCCAAGCATACATTGCCTTCTTTGGGAAGTTCTAGAATGCTTTGGCTTTAGATGACAGCTGGATGTTCACATGTCAGGGATGATCTAAAGAGGATTGTTTTTTCATGGAACTAGCATGGTCCTTGAGGTTCCTTACAAATCAGAGATTATATGATTCTGTAATTATTGAACCAACAAGTCAGACTTGTATAGCCAACCATGGCCACTGCAGAGAGTCTTATATTTGGGTGAGTAAAACGGGGGAGAGGGAGGGAGATAATGGAAGAGGGAAAGGAAGAGGGAGAGGAAGACAAGGAGAGGGAGACAGGAGACAGGGCCAGAGGGAGAGAGGGAGAGGGAAAGAGAGAGGGAGAATGAGAGGAAGAGAAGGAGAGGAAGAGAAGGAGAGGAAGAGGGAAAGGAAGACAAGGAGAGGGAGATGGAGAGGTAGACAGGAGACAGGGACAGAGGGAGAGGGAGAGGGAGAGAGGGAAAGGAAGAGGAAAGGAGAGAGAAAGGAGAAGAGAGGCAGGGAGAGGGAGAAGGAGAAAGGGAAAGAGGGAGAAGGAGAAGAAGGAAAGGGAGAGGAAAAAGAGGGAAAAGGATGGAGAAAAGAGGGAGAGGAAGGGGGAGAAAAAGGGAGAGAGGTAGAAAAAATTTTGTGAGTGCATAAGTTTTTTTCTTTTCTGTTTTCTTTTTATTATTTTAACACAGTAACACACTATACTCTCTACTGTTTTCAATAGGAAAGGGTGTTGGATTTTATCAAATGCTTTTTCTGCATCTAT
>JAJPUD010004394.1:33249-46117 GCA_023553655.1 Myrmecobius fasciatus | reverse complement strand
AATTGTTCTTTGAATGTTTGGTAGAATTCACATGTAAATCCATCTGGCCCTGGAGATTTTTTCTTAGGGAGTTGGTTAATAGCTTGTTCTATTTCTTTTTCTAATATGGGGCTATTTAAATAATTTATATCCTCTTCTGTTAACCTGGGCAATCTATATTTTTGTAGATATTCCTCCATTTCATTTAGATTATCAAACTTACTGGCATAAAGTTGGGCAAAGTAACTCCTAATTATTGCTCTAATTTCCTCTTCATTGGAGGAAAGTTCTCCCTTATCATTCTTGAGACTAACAATTTGATTTTCCTCTCTCCTTTTTCTTATCAAATTAACTAAAGGCTTATCTATTTTGTTGGTTTTTTCATAGAACCAACTCTTAGTTTTATTTATTAACTCAATAGTTTTCTTATTTTCAATTTTATTAATTTCTCCTGTTATTTTTAGAATTTCCAATTTGGTATTTAATTGAGGGTTTTTAATTTGTTCTTTTTCTAGTTTTTTTTAATAATAAGCCCAATTCGTTGATCTTTTCTTTATTTTATGCAAGTAAGCATCTAGAGATATAAAATTGCCCCTTATAACTGCTTTGGCCGTATCCCACAAATTTTGGTATGTTGTCTCCTTATTGTCATTCTCCTGGATGAAATTATTGACTGTGTCTATGATTTGCTCTTTCACCCATTCATTCTTCAGGATTAGATTATTTAATTTCCAATTAACTTTTGGTTTATTTTCTCCTGACCTTATATTGCATGTGATTTTTATTGCATCATGATCTGAAAAGGATGCATTTACTATTTCTGCCTTTCTGTATTTGATTTTGAGGTTTTTATGCCCTAACACATGGTCAATTTTTATATAGGTTCCATGGACTGCTGAGAAAAAAGTAAACTCCCTACTGTCTCCATTCAACTTTCTCCATAGATCTATCATACCTAACTTTTCTAACAATTGGTTTATCTCCCTAGTTTCTTTCTTGTTTATTTTGTGGTTTGATTTATCTAATTCTGAGAGAGCAAGGTTGAGATCCCCCACTAGTATCGTTTGGCTGTCTATTTCTTCTTGCATCTCTCTTAATTTCTCCCCTAGGAATTTGTGTGCTATTGCACTTGGTGCATATATATTAAGTATAGATATTGCTACGTTATCTATGGTACCCTTTAATAAAATATAGTTTCCTTCCTTATCTCTTTTGATTAGATCTATCTTGGCTTTTGCTTGATCTAAGATAAGGATTGCTACCCTGCTTTTTTTTGTTCACCTGAAGCATAATAGGTTCTGCTCCAGCCTTTTACCTTCATCCTATATGTGTCACTATGTTTTAGATGTGTTTCTTGTAGGCAACATATTGTGGGATTCTGGTTTTTAATCCAGTCTGCTATCTGCTTCTGCTTTATGGGAGAGTTCATCCCATTCACATTCACAGTTAGAATAACTAATTCTTTATTTCCTGCCATCTTATTTACCCAAGTTATGTTTTCCCCTTTCCTTTCCCCTTTCTCCCTTCCCCCCTCTTCAGTACTTTGCTTTTGATGACCCCCTCCCCCAAATAATACTCCACCCTTTAGATCCCCTCCCCCTGTTTTTACTCCTTTCCCCTGATTCTTCTATTTTCCCTTCTATTAGTTTGTCCCTTACTTTTCCTCCTTTCCCTCCCACTTCCCTCTAGCAACAGACAAGTTTCTATGTGAAATCAAATGTCTGATATACACTTTTAGAGCTCAACCTGATGAGAGTAAGATTTACACAGTGCTCATCTCCCTCCCCTCTTTCTCTCAATTATATTAGGTTTTCTTTGCCTCTTCAAGCCATTTTACCTTGTTTTTACCTCCTTTTTTTTAGATCTTATTTTACCACTTTTTCCCTCTTTTCCCCAGTATGACAACCTTTTCCCCTCTAGTTCTCTTTTTCATATTATCAAAGTAATATCTAGTTAATTATACCCCCAAACTTTAAGTATCCCCCTAGTAAAAATAAAGTTCTCAAGAGTCCTTTCCTTTTTACCTTTTTATGCATCTCTTGAGTTCTGTGTTTGGGTGTCAAATTTTTTGTTCAGATCCGGTCTTTTCATTAGAAATAGGTGAAATTCACCTATATCATTGAATGACCATCTTCTTCCCTGGAGGATAATGCTCATTCTAGCTGGATAGGTTATTCTTGGTTGTAATCCAAGTTCCTTTGCCCTTCGGAATATCTGGTTCCAGGCCCTTCGATCCTTCGTGTGGAGGCTGACATATCCTGTGTGATTCTAATTATTGATCCGCGGTATTTGAATTGTTTCTTTCTAGCTGCTAGCAGAATCTGTTCCTTGGTGCTATAATCCTGAAATTTAGCCACGATATTCCTTGGGGTCTTAATTTTGGGGTCTCTTTCAGGAGGTGATCGGTGAATTCTTTCAATTTTGATTTTGCCCTTTGATTCTACAATCTCAGGGCAGTTTTCTTTTAGGATTTCCTGGAAGATAGTGTTTAGATTCTTTTTTTCATCATGGCTTTCAGGAAGTCCAATAATCCTTAGATTGTCTCTCTTAGATCTATTTTCCAAGTCAGTTGTTTTTCCTAGGAGATATTTCATATTTTCTTCTAATTTTTCATTTTTTTGTTTTTGTTTGACTGATTCTTGAAGTCTTATTGAGTCATTCACTTGCATTTGTTCAATTCTTATTTTTAAAGTGTTGTTTTCTTCAGTTACCTTTTTAAGCTCCTTTTGTAACTGGCCAATTTGTTCATTGCACTCTTTTTCCACTTCACTAATTTTATTTTTCAATAAATTGGTGTCTTTTTCACATCTCTTTTGCAGGGCATCATATCCTTCTTGCAAGATATTGTATCCTTCTTGCACTGATTTCAGTTTATTTTCCCATTTATCCTCCAGCTCTCTTTTGAGATTCTTTATGCAATCTTCCAGAAAGGCCTTTTGAAAAAGTGACCAGTGATGGTCTTTAATACCTTCTTCTGGTATTTTATCTAAAGGAACCTCAGCATCTGGGGTCAACACTTCTTTGCCTTGATAAAAGCTGTCTATGGTGAGAGCTCTCTTTTGCTTCTTCATTTTTTTTTTTAGACAGCGTGAATATCTCTGATATGAAGTTCTCCAGAGAGCAGTGTCCAAATATTTCTGAGTTCGTTGACTTGAAGATCAGTTCAGAGGCTTATTTTATTGTTGATTTGAGAGAAGACACCCCCGCATAAGTCTTTTAAGGAAAAAAAAAAACTCATCCATTATTGTTGCTCCACAACTTTTCTATAGTCATAATTTCAAGCTCAAAGGTAGCATTACAGATAACAGGAGTTATCAAATTACTTTTTGACCCATACACTTCCAACTAGTTATATGGAACAAGTGGAGAGTCATAAAAATCACCCTTTCCCTTGAAATAAAAGATTTCATCTTCAGTAAAGAATATCCTTCCTCCCCTCTCATCCCCATGATAATATAGTTACAAGTATTGCAGAGAGATAGAGGTGAGGGTTGTGGGGTGGGGCAGAGAGCTAGAGACAGAGAGACAGAGACAGAGAAACAGAGACAGAGACAATGATGGAGAGAGACAGAGAAAGGTAAAGACAGAGAGAGACACATACACAGAAAGTTGGAGACTGACAGAGACAGAGGCAAAGATGGAAGAGACAGGCAAAAGAGGCAGAAACAGAGAGACAGAAAGAGACACAGATCAAATTAGAAGTTTGGAGGGAAGGAATTCCTATCTCTAGTGACTCTCACAGTACTCTTTGGGTAGTGGGTACTTACTGAATGTTTCTTGGATTAAAAGAAGATTGTACAAAGAATAAATTTGCCTAGCTAGTTGGTATACTGACTAGAACTCTGAGCCAGGAGTTGGAAAGATTTGAGTTCAAGTTTGATCTCATGCACGTACTAGCTGTGTGAACTTGGGCAGGTCAATAACCTCTGTCTGCCTCAATTTCCTCAAATATAAAATGAGGATAATGACACTTACCTGCAAGGTTGTTGTGAGAATGAAATTAGATAATATTTGTACAGTGCTTAGCATAGTGCCAGACTCATGACAAACACTTAATAAATGTTTATTTCCTTCTTTTTGAAATTAAGTGAACCACACTGACTCCTTCTTATGACTCAGTTTTGGATCCAAAACAGTTCCCTTTCTATTTAATTATCTAATTCAATCTTTTGTGAGAAAACTTTATTGAATTATGAGAATTGTGAGAAAACTTCATTGTATTGTTTGAACTTAGTCCTGCATTGCTGGGAAGCTGTACTACCTCTACCTGCTTCTTAGAGATCCTTAACTAAGGACTAGATTATGCTGATCAGAAAGTGATTTTAGATCTAAAGCAAATGATACATCTTAACTGAAAACTGGTCAATCAATTATTGTTTCCATGTTCCTTTGATTAAATCTGATACTCTTTGTGGGGAGGGCAATACCTCTTTTTCTGATTTCAGGAAATCATATTTTGTTTGTTCTCCCCATCCCCAACTTGGAAAGTCCCTTATTTTTCCTCCAATTAGAAATCAGATTTTTTTGTATCCCTGTTTGTACCCTGTTTTTTTCTTTTGATTGGTTTGACTAATTGTATTTAATACATAAAAATGTATCTTACTCCGTATTTGAGTGCTTGGACTGACTGGATAGTTGATTGACCCATGGGATGTCCCTGTTTTGCTAATAAGTCACATAGCTCAGATTGTTTCTGCAGTTATTATCAATACACACTTTCCAATCTAGTATTAAAAGAGTCTTGTCTATGAGCACATAGTTAATAAGAGTCTGTGTCAGAATCTGAATATACACCTTCTTGATTCTAAGTCCTATGATCTAATCACTATGCAGGATGCGACTGAGAGTCTCTGAGCCTTATTAAACATCCTAACAACTCTCTCCCTCCCACTTCTGATGATTCTTGTGTTAACAAATTATAAAATGAGAAAAAAACTAGAAATATTGTTGAGGATTATGGGGGCATAGAAGAAAAATCACAACAGTGATTTTCATCAGTTGAACATAGGAAATTCAGGAGAGAAAAAAAGTTTTGGGAAGTTAACAACTGGACAAATGTATGAGAATGGGATTAAATAAGTAAGACATCACTTTGATGACATTCTTTGGGCTGCTCCTATCTGATTTGGGTGTGTATTAGAATGTAAAGGATAGTAAAAAAAAATGGATTTCAAAGCTAATTTTAGGACAAGAAGGGGACAAAAGAAAAGTAGAACCTTTTCTCCAGGTAGTTAGTGTGGGAAGCTAATAATAGATGAAGGTAAAAGGCTGAAATACTCAGCTCTTATTTTATTTCTGTTATTATCCTTTGCCCTTCCATGGAAAATCAGTTTTTTAGTTAAGTAGTATTTATTAGGTAACTTTTTAAGTATCAAACATAATGCTAAGCACTAGGGATAAAGAGAAAGAGGGGAAAAACCCATCCCTGTTCTCAAGGAATTTCCATTCTAATGGAAGAGACAGTAATTATGTACAATAAAATATCAGGGGAAAGGTACTAAAAGTCAACACCTGGTTGGAATCTAAACATGTTTGTAAAATCAAAGCAGAAAGAAGCAATGGAGAGTAAAACTAGTTTAAAGAGAACTTGGCAATATATCCAACTAATTGAAGTCATTCCAAAGGTATTTAAAGATGAAAATGGAAGAAATAACTACAAAGAAAGATGGAAAAGTTGAGGAAAATTATTGTAATAAATCATTTCTCCACCAAGGACAATGGGACTATCATACTTGAATCCTAACATTCTAGTCCTGGTAGAAGACTGAAACAACATCATACAGAACAAAGGTAGGAAAAGCAGCTGGATTGGACCAAGAAAATTGATACTGGAAGAGATTGTGATTGTGAGAGCATTGTGGGACTGATGTACAAAATATCCAAATAAAATAGGAGACATCAAAGTCATGGGGGAAAAGCAATCTTCTTAATGTTAATGATGGCCAGAACATCAATAATTACTAATCTGTACACATTCTCTCATTTACTCAAAGTCATGAAACAAGGAGAATAAGGAAGGCTTTCTTCACTTACTGGAAGTATTGAAACAAAGGCTTACTGAAAATTTGCTGGGAATGTTGCAAGGGAGACTAAATTTAGTTTGATTCTACATACATTAAATAAATACTATGTGCTAGATACTCATCATTGAAAGACAAAAATGGAATATTCCCTGTTCTCAAGGAGACTATATTCTACAAGAGTATACAGATAACTAAATGTCAGACTGTTCGAGGGAGACAAAACTGCTGAGGAGGTGGGAGTCAGGAAGGGTTTTGAAATGACTGTGACATCTGAAATGAATCTTGAAAAAAAGATATTGTGGAGGTGAAAAGGAAGTATACTGCAGTTATTGGGAAATAGATTTTAAAGAAGAACCAAGAGAGGAGATGAATCATTACATATAAAGTATGATGGCTTTGGTAGGAAAATGACAGGAAATAAGCCCCGAAAGGGAGACTAGAACCAGATTATGAAAGTCTTTACATAACTGATTATTCTTTATCCTAAAGCTAATAAGTAACCTACTGAAGATTTGAGCATTGGATTGATCTATTCTTAAGGATGTTTTGGGGGTTAGTTGTATGGAAAATGGGCTGGAAATAAGAGTCAAAGAGACCTAGTAAGAAACTATGGCAACAATCCAGGAAACACACACATATGTACACATGCAGATATACACATACAAATACACACATACATACATATATTTATTTATTTAAAGCATTTTGCTCATTGCCTGGCAAATAGTAGGTGCTATATAAATATTTTTCATTCCATTCTTCTGCATTTCTTTTTCTCATTCTTACAAGCTAAAGATTTTTGTAAACTTTGAGCATTAGGATTTTAGTTAATAATTGAATAGGAAGAGAAAAATGATAGAATAATGGCAAAACTACACACACATACACATACATACACACACTCACAAATACAGTGACTTGGTATAAAAATAATTTAAAGAAACATCAACTTAATTTGGTCATTAAAATATTCCTATGTTGTGGATAGTATGTTTTTGTTCCCATTTCAGTGATGAGAAAAATAGTGTTCAAAGATATTAATATTTTGATAAAATTCTCATAAGCAATAACTAGAAAAGCTATAATTTTAAGTTATGTTCAGTTCTCAAGTCCAGAGTTTTTCCATTATATCATGTTGCCTTTTGATGGCCACTGATGAACAATGAATAGGAAGGGCAATGTAGCCTACTGTATGTGATTAATAAATGCTTTGATTGATTAAAAATAAAACAGTCCAGAAAATGTCATGGGAGCCTAAACTAGATTAGAAATAAAAGTGAAACATATAAGAAATGTTTCATTGGAATAGAATTGATAGCACTTGATAATTACTTGCATAAAATTAGATGGCTTCTGAGATTCCTTCCAGCTCTGAAATTCTCTGATTCTGGGATGAATCCTGTAATCAGCTTCCTAGGTGACACTTCTCTCTGATAAGAATCAATATAAGACAGCATATACAGTCTAAATAATAAAATCGAGCCATTGAAAATATGACAAATTCATAGGACAACATGACAATAGTAAATGGTTTAAACCTAAATCTCAGAAGATGATGAAGATCATCTGCCATAGATAAGATACCACTCAGAGCAAGAAATCAGAGATCCTCCTAGTTTTAAAATGGGATGGACTGCTATTTCAAAAAGCCTCTTTCCAATAATGGTGAGATCAGATCTCTTGGCTTTGACCAATTGCTTATAATACCTAGAAACAGTGCACGTAAATCTTCTTGTTTATATGCTGAAAATCAAGATTCCTTTTCTAAGGTTGAAACTGAACTTTTGCCAAAACATTCTTTGTCCTAAAACTAAGAGTACTGCCATATCAAACTCTTTTCAAAGCATTTTCCTTCATTATCGGTCTTTAGTTCAAGAAAATCAGAGACTCTCTACAATATAAAATGAAGCAGATCTGAATGTCTTCCATGAGAGGGGCACAAAAAACAACAACAGAGTGGCACTCTTGGTGATTAAGAAATGACGGTTGCATGTTGAGAATCTACCATCTTGGAGAGGAGACCAGCCAACCACAGCCTGGCCCTTGTATGGAGAGTTCAGTAAACACTTCATTTTGCAAATTGAATCAAAGGATAAGTTGATCCTTGAAATATATATTTTTTAAAAAGTGGCATATTTCTGATTGGTCACTATGAACTTCTCCCTCACTCTCCCCTCCAAATGCAACAGTGTTTATATAAGAATTAGCTCTCCCAATAACTAACTGGGTTTTGATTTAGGGACTGACTAGTGTGTTGGGCCACAAAGAGCCACTGAGACACAGACAATGTGTTCTTTTAATTTACTTCTATAAACAGACAAAAATTGAAGTCAGCTGTCAGTGAAGTCCAAATTAAAGGGCTGAGGGTCACTTAGAGTCACAGTTGAATCAAGATCAGTTTTTGAAAGGGGGACAGGGAAAAGAAAGCCAGTTGGATTTTTAAGAGTTTCTAAAAAAGATAGGATGTTAGGTATAAAGTGAAGATGTTCAACTGAACTGTGGTTAAAATGTAATATACATTGTTTACTTTTCATAAATTCAATTTGGACTGAAAGTAATATCATTGCTAGAAAAAGTTCCCTGACTTAAATGATGTACACGATCTCAAAGTATAATAAAATAAATGCCAAAACCATAACCACTCCTAATATAATTATAGCAAGTTGGAGTTCTGTCTGTTATGAATGAGGCACTATGAATCTCCTCGATGTGTTTCCTTTTTCCTTTTTTTTTAAGTTAACCTCTCTTGCTGCTTTTAATGATCAATTTAAGATTATGCTTATATTTATTCTTTCTTTTCTTATCTCACACTCACAATTAAAATTAGAGATTTCAGGACTCAGAACTAAGAGCCACAAATAGAATCATAGGGTACAAGGTACAAAAGCAAGCCTTAATTTGGGGGTGAAGAGGTTCCTTCCGGCAGGAAGATACAAGAGTCTCTGGGATACCATGATGAGGTTGATATATACAATGAGAAAAAGGAAGCGTTAGTAGCCAGAGGTCACCCCAGCCTGATAACTTGTAGATTTCTATTTTAACTAATATTTTTGCTAATTAGGATTTGAAACCTCTTATTTCTTTGAAAGACCATGTTAGTGCCTTCTAAGTTCTGTGCTCTTTAAAACTAGTGTGCCAAAACCATAACCACTTCTAATATAATTATAGCAATTTGAATTCTGTCTGTTATGAATGAGGCACTATGAATCTCTTTGATGTGATTTCTTCTTTTTTCTTTTATAAAAATTAACCTTTGCTGCTTTTAATGATTAATTTAAAATTATATTCTTGTTTGTTTCTTCTTTTGCTCCAACAAAGCTCCACTCACTTTGTCTTATTTCTGATTGTACTTTCTGTAACTTAGTAAGAGGCAGCGTGGTATAAGAAAAAGAGTATGGAATTTGTGATCTGGAATTCAAATTCTGTTTTAGATATAAGTTAGTTGTATGACTATAATCAAGTCACCTAATCCTTCTAAATATAAGATTAGGTAACAAATATGTAATAGCAATTGTTGGCAAATTGTCATGGCTTTTTTGCAACTCCATACAGTATCATATGAGTAGAAAAAGGGAGGTGAATGATAGGAATTATCTGGGTTTTTTTTTCAGTAAGGTATAAACACTGACAAAGCAAAGGGGAAAGGATTCTAAAAATAGAGAATAGCATAGAGTTGAATTAGTTAACCCAGGGTTGAAATATAAAAGGGAGAAGAATATAGAGTTAATGAACTGATAAAGAATAAAGGAGTTCCCTATACCAAGATAATGTTGAAATGGGTCTACAATTAAGACATAAAGAGTGATATTATAAGCAAATTAGAAGAACAAAGTATAGTTTACCTCTCAGCTCTGTGCTGAAGAAAGAAATTTGTGGCCAAAGAAGAACTGGAAATCAGTACTGAGCAAAAAATAGATAATTTTTATTATATTAAATTAAAAAGGGTTTGTACAAACAAAATTAATGCAGACAAGATTAGAAGGAAGCAATAAACTGAGAAAACATTTTTACATTAAAATGTTCCGATAAAGACTTTATTTCTAAAATATATAAAAAATTGACTCGTTTATAAAAATTCAAGCCATTCTCCAACTGATAAATGGCCAAAGAATAAGAACAGACAATTTTCTGATGAAGAAATTACAACTATTTCTAGTCATATGAAAAGGTGCTCTAAATCATTATTGATCAGAGAAATGCAAATTAAGACAACTCTGAGTTACCACTACACACCTCTCAGATTGGCTAAAATGACAGGAAAAGACAATGATGAATGTTGAAGGGGATATGGGAAAACTGGGATACTAATACATTGTAGTGGAGTTGTGAACTGATCCAACCATTCTGGAGAGCAATTTGGAACTATGCCCAAAAGGTTATTAAACTGTGCATATCCTTTGATCCAGCTGTGTTTCCACTAGACTTATACCTCAAAGAAATCTTAAAGGAGGGAAAGGGTCACTCACGTGCAAAAATGTTTGTGGCAGCTCTTTTTGTAGTAGCAAGAAACTGGAAACAGTGGAATGTTGTAGAATGACTGAATAAGTTATGGTATCTGAATATTATGGAATATTATTCTTCTATATCAGCAGGATGATAGAGAGGCCTGGAGAGACTTAAATGAACTGATGCTAAGTGAAATGAGCAAAACTAGATCATTGTACACAGCAACAACAAGATTATACAATGATCAATTCTGATGGACGTGGCTCTTTTCAACAATGAGATGATTCAGACCAGTTCCAATGATCTTGTGAAGAGAGGCATCTATACCCAGAGAGAGGACTGTGGGAACTGAATATGGATCACAACATAGCATTTCCACTTTTTTGTTGTTGTTTGCTTGCATTTTATTTTCTTTCTCATTTTTTCCTTTTTGATTTGATTTTTCTTGTTCAGCAAGATAATTGTATGAATATGCATGCATATATTGATTTAACATATATTTTTACCATGTTTAACATATATTGGATTACTTGCTATCTAAGGGAGGGAATGGGGGAAAGGAGGGAAAAATTGGAAAATTGGAACACAAGGTTTTTCAAGGGTTAATGTTGAAAAATTATCCATGAATATCTTTAGAAAATTAAAAAGATTTAATAAACATTTTTAATTAAAATAAATAAAAACAGGGAGTATTCCAAAAAAAGAAGAAAGGAGTAGAGGGAATGGAAGTCATGATGAGGATAAAAAAATAGCATTAGGTGTTTTAGGGGCATACAGAAATGTGAAACAATGAAATGTAATTAGATAAAGGAAGTTAGAGGGTAATGAAGATGGAATATTTGTAGGTGACTGCAAGGTCAAGAGTGTGACCATCCCCATTTTAATTGAGGTAGAATAGAGTAGTAGATCAAAGAAATTGGAACTAGTGAGGAATTAGGATGCTAATCCCAGCTTTGACAGGTAAGCATTTTCACTTTTCTACCTGGGAACTACATCATCACAACTCCCTAAAATATGAAAGTATATTTATTCTTGCCCTTTCTCTTTTTTGAATCTATTTTGTGCTATTTTCCCTCATTAAAATGTTATCTCATTGGTGAGGATGGAGTCAAGAAAGTGGAGAAAAGGCAGCAACTACCCTGAACTCTCGGCAAAAACCCCTCTGAATACTTTTAAGTAATGTTATAAAACAATACCTGGAGTAACAGAAAGCACAAAAGTATGAGGTAAAATATTTTTCTTGTAAAAGACAACTTAGCAGGAAAAGTCTAATGCACCTGAATAACAGTAGAGCACAGTCTAGTGCAGGTCACCCCAGCACAAATCTATTCCTAGCAAACCAGGAACAGATCTTGGGAGTCATTGAATCAACAGTGGCAGTGACTGCTTCCATAACTCTCAGGCCACAAACACTAAGAGAGTCAAAAAATAGTAAGAAGTAGATTATGGAGATTTCTTTCCTAGCACTGAGACAGGACTCTGTTGCTTCATCCATATTGTCACAGTCCTTGGTGACAGTTCCAGGGTGAGAAAGAGCTCAAGCACATCAGAGTTTAACACCACAATGGAAGATAAACTCTCTTTGCAAGGGTTAATGTTGAAAAATTACCCATAGACATCTTTTGAAATTTAAAAAAGATTTAATACTTTTTTAAAGTTAAAAAATTAAAATAAAATAAAAACAGGAAGGTGAAAAAAAGGTGCCTATGGTCACTCACAGACCAGAATACAGAACAGGAGACTAAGTAAACAAACCTTTCCTTAGGTCATACCACTTTGGAAAAACTGAAAACTTACAGGTCCCTAGAAGGATTTCTGAAAATAGCTGCACAAAAACCTGAAGCTTGGGATAATACACCTTCTGCCTTGGAAGCAGAAACCCATTTTAACAAAGGTTTTAAAGCTAAGTAATAATTTGGGAAAATGAACAAACAACAGAAAGATTCTGACCATCAGAAAGTTACTATAGTGACAAGCAATATATCAAAATACACTCAGAAGAAGATAATAAAGTCAAAGCTCCTACTTCCAAAGCCTCAAAGAAAATTATGAATTGGTCTCAATTCATAGAAGAGTTCAAAAAGGATTCTGAAAATCAAGTAATAAAGGTAGAGGAAAAATTGGGAAGAGAAATGAGAATGATGCAAGAAAATTATGGGGAAAAGAGTCAATAGCTGATAAAGTAGACAAAAAATACTGATGAAAACAACACCTTAAAAAACAGTTTAGACCAAATGGCAAAAATGGCACAAAAAAACCAATGAGTAAAAAAATGTCTTAAAAGGCAGAACTAACCAAATGAGAAAAGAGGCACAAAAATTCTTTGAAGAAAAAAATTATTAAAAAATAGAATTGGTCAAATGGAAAAAAGAGGTATAAAAGCTCATTGAAGAACATAATTCTTTAAAAAAGAGAATTGA
>JAJPUD010004394.1:0-33149 GCA_023553655.1 Myrmecobius fasciatus | reverse complement strand
AAGAAACATGCTTTCATTGTTTCCCTTCTCAGATTTTTTTTTGTAAATCTGACTTTTCTTGCACAGCCAGATAACTGTAAAAAATATGTATACAGATTCGATTTGTCAAGTATTTTAACATAATTAATATGTAGTAGATTTTCTGCCATCTAGGGAGGGGTAGAGACTAGGGGGGAAAATTTGTAAAGGAAAGCTTTGTAACGGTCAATGTTGAAAAATTATCCATACATATGTTTTGCAAATAAAAAGCTTTAAAAAAAAAGTATAGAAATCTGAAAAGGAAAAGCAATGTGAAAAGCAGCAATGACCAGAAAGGGGAACTTTGTATTAAAACTTTGTTACTGATTAGGCATATATAACATTTGCTTAATAAATGACTGTTGATTAAAAATAATAATAAAAAAGAAATTAAGAAACAATAAAAAAGAAGCAAAAGATGAAAAAAATGAAATATCTCATTAAAAAAAACTTAGCTGGAAATTTGATCAGAGGGAGATAATTTGAAAATTATTGAACTATATGAAAGCTATGATCCCCAAAAAACCTAGACTTAAACTTTCAAGAAATTATCAAAGAAAACTATCCTGATATTCTAGAAACAAAGAGTAAAATAGAAATTGAAAGAATCCACTAATCACCTCCTAATGGAGATCCTAAAATCAAACTCCCAGGAATATTATAGCCAAATCCCAAAGCTCCTAGGTCAAGGAAAAATATTGCAAGCATCCAGAAAGGACATTTGAACTATAGTAGAACCACAGTTCAGATAACACAAGATTCAGCAACTTCTACATTAAAGATTAGAGGGCTTTGAATATGATATTCCAAAGAGCAAACCAAGAATCACCCACCACTCAAGCAAAACTGACTATAATCCTTTGGGGGAAGGGGGAAACAAATATTTAATTAAATAGAGAAACTTCAAGCACTTTGGATGAAAATATCAGAAATGAATAGAAAATTTTATTTTTAAATACAAAAGTCAAGAAAAGTATAAAAAGTTAATCAGGAAAAGGGAAATCTTAAGGGATTTAATAAGGTTAAACCATTTACATTCCTATATAAGAAGATGATTGTAATTCATAAGAACTTTCTCATTATTGGGGCAGTTAAAAGGAATACATTTAAAGAATATAGATGTGAGTTGACTATGAAGGAATGATATCCAAAAAACATAAATTAAATTAAATTAAATTAAGGGTTGAGAAAGGAAGATCCTGGGAGAAAGAGAAAGGGGGAGGTAGAAGGTAGTAAATTATCTCACATAAAAAGTGAAGAAGAAAAGCTTTTACAGTTGAGGGGGAAGAGGAGAGAAGAAAAGGGGAGTAAGTGAACCTTATTCTCATCAGAATTGGTTAAAGAGAAAATATTGTACACAATTGGGTATAAAAATTTATCTTACCCTACAGAAAAGTAGGAAGGAAAAGAGATAACAGAAGGAGGGGTTGATAGAAGGGAAGAAAACCTAAAGGAGAAAGTAATCAGAAGCAAAATATTTTTTGAGGAGGAACAGGGTGAAAGGAGAGAGAGAATAGAACAAATAGGAGGGGGGGTTTGAATAGGAGGAAATACAGCCAACAATCATAATTGTAAAAAAAAATTGAAATAAGTTTCTCTATTAAAGGTATCATTTCTCAAAGATAAAGAGAACTGAATCAAATTTATAAACACAAGAGGCATTCCCCAAATGATAAATGATCAAAAGATATAAACAGTTTTCAGATGAAGTAATCAAAACTATTTATAATTATATGAAAAAAATGGATTGCATCTAGGTGGTGCAGTGGATAGAGCACCAGCCCTGAAATCAGGAGGACCTGAGTTCAAATCTAGCCTCAGGCATTTAATACTTCCTAGCTGTGTGACCCTGGGCAAGTCACTTGACCACAATTGTCTCAGCAAAAAAAAAAAAAAAAAAAGCCTACCTTATTATTGATTGGAGAATAAACAATTCTGAGGCAAAACCTCATACCTATTAGATTGGCGTATTGGACAGAAAAGGAAAATGACAAATGGTGGAAGGGATATGTAGAAAATGAGAAATCAATGCATTGTCAGTGGAGTTGTGGACTGATTCGACCATTCTGTAGAGCAATTTGTAACTGTGCCCAAAGGGGTATAAAGCCATGAATACTCTTTAACCTAACAATACCACTAATAGGTGTGTTTCACAAAAGGGCTAAAAAACAACAAGAATACATATGCACAATAGAAGCTCTTTTATGGTGTCAAAGAATTGGAAACTGAGGGAATGCCCATTAATTGAGGAATGGTTGAACAAATTATGGTATGTGATTATGATGGAATGCTATTGTGCTATACAAAATATGAGCAGAATGTTTTTAGAAAAACCTGGAAAGACTTACAGGAGCTGATGCAAAATGAAATATACTATGTACAAAGTAACAGCAATATTGTAAGATGACCAGCTATGAATGACAAGTATTCTCAGCAGTACAATGATCCAAGACAACTTTTAAGGACGTATTAGAAAAATGCTATCTATCCACAGAAAAAGTATTGATACTGTCAAAATACAGATTGAAGCATACTTTTTTACTTTATTTTTATTGTTTTTCTTTTTGGTCAATGTTTTCTTTCACAACATGACTAATATGGAAATGTTTTGCATGACTACACATTTACAATCTATATGAAATTGTTTGTCTCCTAAATAAGGAGGGTTGGGAGGGGTAAAAGGAGAGAATTTGGAATTCAAAGTTTTAAAAAGTAAATGTTAAAATTATTTTACATGTAACTGGGGAAAATAGTAATTTTTTTAAAAAGAATGTCAGCTTCTTGAGACAGGCTACTGTTCCGTTTGCTTTTATATATGTATCTCTAGTGCACCTATCACATTAAATACTAAATGAATATTTGTTATATCTAACATCTATCCATCCAGCTATCTATCTATCTATCTATCCATCCACCCATCCATTCATCTAACTGATAAAGGAGAGATAATATCCTAGTCTTTGAACTATAACATCCATCAGGATAAGAATTGGGTGATACTTTTGAATTCCAAAAAATAAAGACTGCTTGGTGATGATGATGGAAAATTAATATAATAAGAAATAGGATGGTAAACTGGAAGATAACTTGATATTATTACTATAATAGTGACATTGTCAATAATAACAATAGCCAGCACTTTTATAAACCCTTAAGATTTGCAAAGCATTTTACTAATATCTCATTTTATCCTCCCAACAACCTTGCAAGGGAGACATACTAATTATTCTCATTTTACAGATGAGGTAACTGAAGCAGAAAGATGTTAAATTACAAAGCTAGTGTTTGAGGCCAGCTTTGAACTTAGGTCTTTCTGACTCCAAGTCTCGTGTTATATCCACTTTGTTCTTATTTGCCAAGGAAGAAACTAAAATCGAGACAAAGTATCTCAAGCAAATTCATAGAATAATAAGATAGCAAATATAGTAAAAGATTTAAAGGAACTGAGATAAGCAGGAAATAATAGCATGAAAAGTCCTGAAGATTGGAATGCGCTGGAGGTAAAGAGCATGAGTAGGGAAGAATATCCTAGGAGGGAAGAGGGAAAGCAAATTGGTACAGTTAACATGGGTCAAGTTGTTGTAGGAGTAAGAATTCTAATCTGATCAATAAAGAAGGAAGACAATATATGTGAAGGGAAAAATAAAATAACACATGAAGAATTTTCACCTGACAGTAGCATTGAGATAAATAATAAATAAAATTTACATAGCACCTTATAGCCTTAATAGTTTTAGTACTTTTGGGGGGGTAGTAGTAGTGATAGTAATAATAGTTGACATTTACATAGCACTTTATATCTGTAGTAGTAGAAGGAAGAGGGGGAATATTAATTGATATTATATAGTGCTTTATTATTTGAAAATAATTTTGCATATATTACCTCAATGTAGCCTTAAAATGACTCTATAAGAAAAGTGATTTTAGTGTTATGTTGTATATAGTGTTAGGCTTGGAGTATGAAAAACCAAACTATATTGAAATCTTATCCAGTAGATATAGCCTTGAGCCTAAAATCAGGAAGCCCTATGTTCATTCAATCTACATTCTTCTACTATTGCAAACAGCTATAAAAATTCCTAGCAATTTACAGATAGTGAATTAGAATTTATGGATATAGCAATATACAGTTATTTATATAAACATAGTTTCCTTCATAAAAATGTTTTTATTTGTGATCAAGGATTGAAGCAGCTCCCTTCCCATTTCACATATAAACAACTGAACTCTGAAAAAAATTACATGTGAAGAATGGACATTGGGACTAAAATGGAACATAGGACTGGGAGAAGGGTTGGTTATTTGCCTTCATTTAGTCCAGTGCTACTGTTCAGGATATTACATTTTGCTTGGAGTTGGAATAGGGAGATGTTAGGATTACCAGAGGCAATCTTGTGAAATAAATAGGGGTGGACTTGAAGCAAAGAAAATCTGGGTTCACATCCAGCCTCCACTGATCTTTGTGTGACCCTAGAAAAGTCACTTAATTTCTTTGCCTCATTTTCTTCATTTGTAAAATGGGGATAAAATAGAGATAATTATAGCATCTACTTCCTGAGGTTGTTATGAGGATCAAATGAGGTGATTTGTGAACATTAAAGCATTACTCAGCAGCAGCAGCAGCAGCTATTTTCTCTCCTCTGACATGAGTCTTTCCAAAAAGAATTATGATGTTTTCTTACCAAGACCTTATTTTAATCTTGTTTTGTAGAAACAGAAAATTGAGCCATATTAAACAACAAAGACATATTACCCAAAAAAAGGATTGCACTCCTGAATAAGGGAAAAATGAATACTTAAAGAAGATCAGCAAATTAGTGTGGTGAACCTCTGAAGTTCAATAAAAAGCTTTTTTTCCCTTAGAACAATATGAATCCAGAGCATGTTTTCTGAAAGGATAAAAATAGGTAGACCAACAAACATTTTCTTAAATTTTCATGTATTTTATTCTGAACTTAAGAAATAAGACAAGTATTTCCATAATATAATAGAATAGAAAAAGATAATTGTACATGAAATTGCAATTCTATTATGTACAACATGCTATTCCTTTTAAATATATAATAAAAAGATCATGCATTTTTTTATTTTTTCTTCACTCCATGGTAGAGACAACTACCAGTAGATACACACACACATACACACACATATTACATATGTAAAATTATTCTATACATACTACTGTTTAGCAGTTCTTTCTCTGGATGCAGATAGCATCCTTCTTCATATGTCCTTTGTAGCTAATTGGGATATTTATAATATTAAAAATAACTTAGTCACTCAAAGTTGTTTTTGAAACAATTTATAAAGCATTTTAAAAGCACTTATTATGTACTAGGCAGCATAAAAGCTAATGTCTGTCCTTTGTGACTAATCCCCAAAGGTTGCTAAGTTCCCTATGACTTGCATTCCTCCTCAGAGCCCTGAATAGGAGGGAATAGGCAGACAATATTACAGGATGCCTGAGCAGGAGGAGTATGTTAGTGGAACCCACAGGGGAAAGGAAATTGACACAGACTCAAAATTCCCCCATCTCCTCTTATTCCTGGAATTCCTACAGGCAGGTACTGCTGACCCTAGAGAGAGCTGGAGCCCATTTATTTTTGGCACAGCTGTGACTCTCCATCCATACAACTATTTTACAATTGACAGTGGTGAGGTGAAAGCTATTTTTGATGCACTTATATAGAATAGTTATCATTATAACCCGGGTAACAGAAAAGGAATCTGCTTGCAGTTTACTATATTCTTCCTTGTCAGCAGTGTTTCTCTGCCTGATGAAGTATCCATTCTCACCAAAACCTTATGGGAACACAGTTTTTACTTCATCCCCAGCATCTATCTTTCTGGCAAGCTCTGTGCCCTGGACCCAGTATCTTTTGAAAAACAGTCATCCCTTCTTCCTCATATTTCCAAGTGAAACAACTTCACTGCAAGTGCTTCCCTGGCAGTCCCATCTCTTATTTTAGATGATAGATTTTAGACAATCTGTTCCAGCCAGTAGGCCACTTGTGACAATAAGCAGCAAACAAAGCTCAAAATTGAAGGAATTTAGGAGCGATGAAACAAGACATTGTTGGCTGCTGCCCTGTTAAATCCAGCTGTTCCTCTCATACAATCCACATTTCCTCTAATAGCTGACAGAGTATTCTCCAGAGTTCTGTGGTTCTCTCAGCCTAAAGCTGAGTAATCAGACTTTCTCATGGTGTGGATGGAGCTTCCATCATCTGTCAACTAGTACACTATCACACGAGTCTTCTCAGCCTGAACCAGTAAAACCCAAAAGGTAGCATATGTCTTTCTGCACTTTGAAATGCATTTTCTAGGTATTTCCTAAAAAGAAAATTGCTAAATCTTAGATTATATGAGATATTGCCCAAGAAGGAAAGTCTTTGGGTTTTTCTAACTCTGACTGCCTTAGACATCATCTTGCCTTGCAAGCCCTCTCCAAAAACTTTAGAGTTACATTATGATTGGCAAAACAAAACAAAACAAAACAAAAAACCATAACACAATTTTGGTCAATCAACCTACATTATCTTTGTTTTGTTTTTTCTTCAGATATATTACACTGATAGCTTCTATGATATATTAGTCCAAGGAATGTATCCCTTATAAAATGGAAAAAATAAAATATAAAAGCACCAATAATTTGGTAAATCTAATTGATGCTTCAAAAAGTACAGCTATTTATCTCTGAAGGAAAATGGGAATCAAGCTTCTCATGTGACTTTTGAGGAGCTAATCTTGGTCTTTACAACGACATTGATCATTTTTAATGGTTTTGTTGTGGTTTTCACTAATAATGTGAAGCCATTTTGTATATTGTTTTCCTGGCTCTGTTTATACAATTTCGCAGATTGTCTCTCAGGTTGTAAATCACAGAAATAAGCTAATCGATAAATAACTGATATGTGCCAGTCATTTTTTTGGAGATATAAAGAAAGGTAAATGATAGCCCTTGCCCTTGAGGAGATTAAAGGGTGACGAAAACAGGTGAAAAATTATGTACAAACAAGTTACATGTAGAAAAAAAAAAGAAATAATCAGCAGAGGGCAGCCACCATAATTAAGAGAGATTGTTTAAGGCTTCCTATAGAAGGTAGGATTTTCACAGAGAAAACAGGAAGTGGCTATAAGGAGTGAGACTATTCCAGGCCAGAGAAAATGCCCAGAATTCTTGTCTGAGGAGGAATGTAGTGTGTAGGAAGACTGGAAGGGGTGGGGTCAGAGAGAAAAACAGGCTATGAAGGTCTTTGAATAAAAAAAAGGGGGGGGGTTATATTTGATTCTTGAAGGGATAGCAAAGCATTCAAGTTTATTGAGTTGGGAGTAAGTGGAGGAAGGAATAACTAGAATAGGTAAAAATTCTCTGACTTCTGATTCTATCTTCTTACTCTTTTCAATTAAATGTCTTCCAAGGACATCATGTGGCCTTTACCAGATTATCCCCAGACTCTCATTCTTTTTCCATTCCTTTCAGAGACAATTTAAGTTTTCAAGCTGTCTCCAAGCATGTTACTTTTGGCAGCATTCACTTCTAGACTCATTTATGATTCAGATTTTTCTTTGGAAATGCTTCTGGATTTAGTTTGCAAAGTATGTTTGGGAAGGTCTGAGGGGACAGATTATAATGGAAGGGAATACTATCCCTTTCTTAGGAACCTCTACTTACCTGTGCTACCAAACAATCCAAGTAATCTTTCTCTGACTGATGACGGCCTATATCATAGCCTGAATATAATTAGGCAATAGCTTGTCTGGGAGGAAAATCTGGGGACTTTTGTGGGCTGTATGTAAACTATTAGTTTTTAATGTGATATGGTGGCCAAAAAAGCTAATGAAATGCTAAATTTAGCTCTTTGTTTCACTGAGAGACATAAATTCCAGGAATAAAGAGACTGTAGAATCACAGAATTATAGATTTAGTAGTCCTTTAGATTTAGGGAAAAGGACCCACAAGTACAAAGATGTTTGTAGCAGCTCTTTTTGTAATGACAAGGAACTGGAATTGGGTAGATGCCCATCAATTGGTGAATGACTGAATAAGTTATAGTATATCAATGTAATGAAGTATTATTTTTTTTTTTTTTTTGCTTTTTTGCTGAGGCAATTGGGGTTAAGTGACTTGCCCAGGGTCACACAGCTGGGAAGTGTCTGAGACCAGATTTGAACTCAGGTCCTCCTGACTTCAGGGCTGGTGCTCTATCCACTGCGCCACCTAGCTGCCCCGTAATGAAGTATTATTGACCTATAAGAAATGATGAGCAGGCTGATTTCAGAAAATCCTGGAAAAACTTACATAAACTGATGCTGAGTGAAGTGAATAAAACCAAGAGAACATTGTACACAGTAACAATAAGATTTTGTAATGATCAATTGTGATGGACTTAGCTTTTCTCAACAATACAGCTATTTCAGGCAATTCCAATAGACATGGGATGGAAAATGCTATCCTCATCCAGAGAGAGAACTATGGAGACTAAATGTAAATGAAAGTTTACTATTTTCACCTTTGGGGGATGTTTGTTTGCTTTTCTTTCCCGTGTTTTTCCTTTTGTTCTTATTTTCTTGTACAACTACAAATACATAAATATTTAAAATAATTGCTCCATATATAAACTATATCAGATTGCTTTTTGTTCTGGGAAGAGGGGAGGTAAAGAAAGGATGGAGAAAAAATTGGAACACAAAGTCTTTCAAAAATGAATGTTGAAAACTACCTTTATATGTATTTGGAAAAATAAAATGTTATTTAAAATAAAAAATAAATATGTAAAGACAAATAAAAAAATTTTTAAAACCTTTTTACAAATGAGGAAACTAAGGCACAGAGTGATTAAGGTACATTTTTGTCATCACACAGCCCAGTCACCGCTACATCATAGTAAGTGTCCTGCTAGGTTCTGCTCTTTTCTTAAGCTACATTTCAATAAATCAATAAATATTTATTAAGCACCCAAATCCTCTGCTAACTGCTAGAAAGACAAAAAGAGCTAAAAGATAATCCCTGTCCTTAAAAAGCTTACAATTTAAGGGGAGTGACATGAATATAAATATACAAAGGCAGCTATATACAGAATGAATAGAAAATAATTAATAAAGTGAAGGCATTAAGAATTAGAATTAAGAAGGGTAGAGGAAGAGTTCCTGTAGAAGGTGGAATTTTAGTTGGGATTTAAAGGAAGCCAGGGAGGTCAGTAGTTAGAGCAGAGGAGGGAAAGTGCTATGGGCATAAGGAATAGAAGAGAAAATACCAAGAAAGGAAAAGTAAGAGGGGCATGCTGATGAAGGGCTTTAAAAGCTTTAAATAGAACACTGTATATAGGTTCCTGAAGGTTAACTTATGTCTTTGTTTAGAAGTCTTCAAGCAGATGCTGGATGGCCATTTAATAGACATATTCTTGAGGAGTATGGCTTCTGGGGTCTCTCTCAACTCTGAAATTCTGTGATTCTATAGTAGACCTACTGTAAATTCACCAAGTTACTGCAACTAGTAGCCCTGCTAGATGATATTGTATAAAGTGTTAGGCTTAGAGTCTAACTTCAATCTAGTTCAAACACTTATTAGCTGTGCGCCCCAGAACAAATTTCTTAACCTATGTTTTCCTCAGTTTCCTAATCTATAAAATAGGGATAATAATACTACCAATCTTCCAGGGTCATTGGAAGGATAAATCAAAATAATTACAAGGCATTTTGAAAACTTAGAAATTACCTATAATCATCATCATCATTATTATTATCATAACCAGGATATAACAATCATATCCATCTATATCTATTCTGTTCCATAAAGATGATTCTCCTTAAGATGTGTCTCTCATGACCACTGAACCACAAAGGGGTGCCATTATTTTCTAGGTGAGGAAATGCTGAATAATAGCAATAACTCACATTCATAGTATATTTGAAGTTTACAAAACACTTTCCCCACTATATCACTTTATGGCTTAATTTGACCTTATAAGGAAACCTACTTTTAAGCTATTTTATACAAGTATTATTTGCACTTTTTAAAGTTGATCATTTATTTTTCAGTCTTCTTTCTTTTCGATTCTATTTGGAGTTTTCTTGGCAAAGAAAATGGAGTGGTTTGCCATTTGCTTCTCCTACTCATTTTACAGACAAGAAAACTGAGGCAAACAGAGATAAGTGACTTGCCCAGGGTCACACAATACAAAGCATCTGAGGCCAAACTTTTCTTTTTAACAGGTGAACAAACTGAGAAACTAACGATCTGCCAAATTTCACCCAGTTTTTGAGGGGAAGCTTGAATCTGTCTTATGCCTCCAGACCTTGAGCTCTTTCCAATATATCATACTTCCTTTTTAGGCAATAAAGTATCATAGGGAATAGAACTCTGGACTTGGAGTCAGGAAGACTTAAATTCACACCTTATCTCAACTTCCTTTGGTCTCAAGTTCCAGGTATGTAAAAAGAAGATAACAATAAGCACTTATCTAACAAAGCTATTGTGAGGATCAAATGAGATACTTTTTGTAATTTGTTTCATAAACCTTAAATTGTCGCAAAATTTAGGGTCTGATTGAGCAATGAATAAGGCATGCTACAGGACCATAATTGAACCCAGAGGTTACATAAGAACCTGCACCCTGATAACTATACAAAGTAGGGAAAATTGTGGTTGGCAAATCCTGGCTCCTTTTGCCAGTCCAGTCTTCTAGGGGAAGACACTAGAGAAGCTCTACTGTCCTTCCCCTTTATGCTGCTCTTCCTAGTACATGAAATCTTCCCTGAATAACATCCTACTATATTATACAAGAAAGAAAGAAACCTCACCAGTGGTTACAGATAACTAGTGTGGGGCACACATGAGGCCTCTCCACTCCATTTAATGCTGGTTGCAATTTTCTCCTCATGTCTAGATTAGAGACACACACCCATTTCCCCTAAATCACATTTAATTTGTTTCTTGGAAATTTTACCATGTTCCAAGAGACTCACTTTCACAATGCCAAGATCTCTCAGCCTGATTTTTCAAGACTTGGCTTTTGCGAGGTGACGTCTATTTTGCAGCTCGCACAACATTGCTCACAAAAAAAGTCAGACTCCCTGGATAAGTCACAATAGTTTTCTATTCCCTCAGTGAATGATTGCAGCTGATCGACCAGAAGGATGAAGGAGCGGGAGGTGGGCGAAAAGTAGTGGAACACTTATACTCTAATTTGGCTGCCAGTTTTTTGAGTGTTGAACTACAGACAACCCATCTGGGCTGCGTTTGAATGCAATTAAGCTCTAAGACCACACCAAAGCAAGTTCAATCCATTAATGGTATTTATTTCGATGTTACAAATTGCAAGCAGAGAAAAAACAAAGAATTCAAGCAAAAACTCTACAAGGTAAAATCAGCTAACCTCTTCTGAGAAGGCATTAGTAAAACATAGACCACCATTAATCAAAATGTCCCCAAATCAAACCCATACTAGAATTCCAAATCCAGCCCAAAAGCTCTCAGCTAAAGCTCCTGCTATTCATTTTGAAAGGTAAGTCTGCATTCCAGCTAGAACTCTGGCAAGAGACCACTCAGGTTTTTCATTCCTAAGACATCACTGATTCATATATCACTCTCTTGACATTGCTTCCCAGAACTTTCTACAGACATATTCCCATATCTTCCATCTCCTGCCTTTCTGACTTTGCCCAGGTGGTTCCCTCATACCTGGAATACCTTCAGCCACATCCTAAGTATCCTTCATCCCTTCAAAACTCAGTTTAACTTTTACCTCCTATACAAAACCATTCGTGATTCCTCCAATTTATAAGACTCTTTTCCCCTTAATTAGCACTCACTTTGCTTATGTTTTGCTTGATTGCTTTGTTTGCTTGTCTGTTCCCATCTCTCTATCCATGTTCCCTAAAATAATGGCAGAATCTACTTTGTTTTTGCCATGAGATCCCCATTTTGCCATTGGATGTTAACACTTAATAAATGTTTGTTGAACTGAATTATATTTTCCCCAAACCTAGACCAGTGACATTAATAAGGAGATGCTCTTTTATTTATTTTTTGAGCACAATTGCCAGGAAGGTGCTTTATATACATTAAATTGTAAATTGTAAATTTAGATTCAAATTATTCAGTTTTTTTCATATTTCCTCCCATCTCCCTACAAGCATTTTTGTCACAGGCACAGAATGGCTAAAATTCAATCTGTGCAGCTAATTAATCTACATCATAGATTCTTGTAATATTAAAGAAATCCATATCTCTATCTCCCTTAATTAATTTAATCATTTTTCATATAGATGTGGAAACAGCTAGAAACTGGGAAGAGTTCATGATAAATTTAGTGGGGACTGTTTCATAGGATCATAGATGCAGAATTGGCAGAGAATCGCAAGGCCATTTAGTCCAATCCCCCTCCTTCCACAAAGGAAAAAAGACTGAACGTTAGAGGCTAAATGACATTTCCAAGGAAGCATGAGAGTTTGAGGATTGTAAAGGGATCTCCTGATTTTTTCCTTTTTTTTTTTTAGTTGCTATATATGCCAGCAACACTGGACCCAGAGTATGCAGGAGGCCCTGATTATGTCCAAGATGAAGCATTTCCAGCTGACATAATTTGTTGTTTGCATCTTAAGCTGGATTCCCTCTGTGTCCTTAGGAGGCAAGACAGGTGCCAGTTAGTCTGTGCCAAACTCGAAAAAAAATGCTTGTACAGCTGGAGTCATTTGCGTACAAGCAGAGTTTCCTATCTTCATAGTTTAGGGGTTCCCAAAGGAAAAGAATGTGACTGCCTGGCTCCTCCCCTTAGGAAGAGGTTTCTGTATCTTTCCCCTCCCATTTCACATTCTTCCTGTTTTCTCCTTTTGTTATACTATTATAAATATGCAAAGTTATATAAGGACAATGAACTCTTTGGGTTTCACAGACATGTACATTTCTCTTATAATAAGCCTGATTTTGACATGTCTTGATGCTCTGATTAACTGTTGACAGTAATAGGCACTCAATAGTGAGATTTGAATCTAAGTTCTTTAACTTCAGAACTAGCGTTCCTTCCCCTATAGCCATGTGGTAATATTCAAGGGAATCATCAATTCTATGTTCCAGGAACTATGGTAAGTGAATTTTATGTAATCCTCACAACAACCCACAAGGTAGATGCTATTTGATCCCCACTTTACAACTGAAAAATCTTAAGCAGAAATTAAATGTCTTGGTCAGTTCAAACATCGAATAAGTGTCTGAGTTCAGATTTGAACTCAGGTATTGCAACAACTGTCACAAAACAAGAAATGAGGGGTTTTCACTGAGTTGGATTGAGTGCTAAATTCATTTAATTTCTGCCTCAGTTTCCTTATATGTAAAATGGAGTTAATTGATAACACTTACTCATAGAGTTTTTGTATGGATAAAAGTGAGATAATGTAATAACAACAATAAACCATTTATAGAGCACTTTAAGTTTTGCAAAACATTTTACAGGCATCTCATTTTATTCTTAAAACAACCCAAGAAGGGATGTGCCATTAAAGTGCTTTATAAATGTCAATTACTGTTAGAGCTATGAGCACTCAAATCCATGACATTCAGCCTTTGTCATATTTCAACAGCTTTAGTTACCCTGTCTATGTGGTAGCACCAATTAGAAAAGTCTTAATTGAGGGAGCATGCTTTAATGGGAAAATTATTGGTTTTGCTAAAAGAAACTTTGAGTTCAAGTCTTGTTTCTGCTATAAGCTAACTCTGTGATGTCCACTGAGTATCTCCTGTCTAAGTGCTTCATGTGTAAGATGGGAAAAATAATATGTTCAGTGTTTGCCCCAAATGGTTTTTGTGAGGAAAGTACTTTGTAAATTTTAAGAAGACCAACATGTGATATGATTACTCTTATACAGGCCAGTTGACTCAATAGGCCCCAAGAGGGGTTTGTACTCTAGATTTTGTGAGTCAGCTGCTGGCTAGCTTTGAGAACCAGACTATTGAATCTTTAAGTTGATCAAATTACAGTAATTTGTGCCCAAATCCATGGGAGCTGATGACATTGAAATATGAAGTTGTATAGAGGAAGAAAAAGAGGGCTCAGGAGACAATCCTATGGGACACCTATGGTTAGAGGGCATATTCTGGATAAGGAACAAAAAAAGAGACTGAGAGGGACCTCTAAGTATCTGGTTAAACTAAGCCAAGACATGTAAACTCTCAACAATTCAGTTTTCTTAATTGTGAAATGATAGAGTTGAATTAAATTATTTCTAGCCCTTAAAAGGTTTGATTTGTGGTTCCATATTTTCATATATCAGATTTTCTTAAAGTGGGCATATTCAGTCAGCCAATAAACATTTATTAAAGTATCTACTATGTGTCAGATAATGTCCTACACATTGAGAATTAAAAAAAAGCAAAAGACAATCCGTGTTCTGAAGCTTCTCAATTCCAATGCCCTTACTTCACTGATTATTTCTAATTTATACTATATATAACTTGTTGCACACAGTTATTTTTATATTATTTCCTCTATTAGATTGTGAACTCATTGAGAACAGGGACAATCTTTTCCCTTTATTTCTATTCCCAGTACTTAGAATAGGCTGCCATATAGTAGGCACATAATAAATATTTATTTCCTGATCACTGAACTGGAATGGAGTGGGGAAAGATTTTGTGGAAGGCAAACCAACCAGGAAGTTATTGCAATAGTCCAGGCATAAAGTGATGAGGGCCTACACCACTGAGGTAGCAATTTCAGAAAAAAGAAGGGTGTTAATGAAAGATGTCATGAAGGTAAAACCAACAGGTCTTGACAAGGTCTTAGGGAAGAAAAGACATGGTAAGTAACTGAGAATAAAACTTAGGGTTGCAAGCCTAAGGGATGGAGAGAAGGTTGTACTCCATAGTAAAAGGCAAAAGTTAAATGTTGAAAGCTATTTTTGCATGCATTTAGAAAAACTTATTTTTTATTAAATTTTTTTTTAAATTTTCAAAACATATGCAGAGAAAATTTTCATTATTCACCCTTGCAAAACCTTGTGTATCAAATTTTTCCTTCCCTTTCCTCTTCCCCTTAGACAACAAATAATCCAATATATGTTAAACATGTGCAATTCTTCTATAAGTATTTCCAGTTATCATGGTGCACAAGAAAAATAAGATCAAAAAGGATAAAAATGAGAAAGAAAAAAAAATACAAACAAACCACAACAAAAAAGTGAAAATACTATGTTGGGATCCACACTCAGTCCCCACAATCCTCTCTCTAGGTGCAAATGACTCTTTTCATCACAAAACCATTGGAATTAGCCTGAATCACCTTGCAGTTGAAAAGAGCCATGTCCATCAGAATTGATTATTGTATAATTTTCCTGTTGCCATGTACAATGTTTTTCTAGATCATCCCAACATAATTAACTTACATTCATGATCTCTGTCTATGCAGACTGTTTCTAACTGTTGCAAAAATCAAAGTTCTTTGGAGTTAATGTGTTATCTTCCCATCTCATAAAGCAAGAAATTTTTATTTATTGAATCCTTTCTCTAGTTTTTTCTTTTTTATGCTTCTCTTGACTCTTGTGATTAAATGTAAAAGTTTCTGTTCAGCTCTGGTATTGTCAATAAGAATGCTTGAAAGCCTTCTATTTTATTAAATATCTATTTTTCCCCAAAAGGATTATATTCATTTTTGCTAGGTAGTTTATTCTTGGTTGTAATCCTAGCTCCTTTGTGTTCTGAAATATATTTTAAGCCCTCTGCTTCTTTAGCATGGAAGCCATTAAATGTTGTATGACCCTGATCCAAGGCTTTATGATGTGATTTTTTTTTCTTTCCGGCTGCTTGCAAATTTTCCTCCTTGGCACGGGAGCTCTGGAATTTGGCTATCATATTTTTGGGCATTTTCATTTGGGGATCTTTTTCAGGAGATTATTGATAAACTCTTTCAATTTACATTGTACCAGGAGCAGCTAGATGGCTCAATAGATAGAGCACTGCTCCTAAAATTAGGAGGATCTGAGTCAAATCTGATCTCTGACACTTAATACTTACTAGCTGTGTGACTCTGGGCAAGTTACTTAAACTCCAATTGTCTCACCAAAAAAATTATATTTTTACCCTCTGTATCTAAGACATTCAGGTAGTTTTCCTGTATAATTTCTTGTAATCTGATATCTAGGCTCTTTCTTTAATCATGGGTTTGAAGTAATTTGGAACTTTTCAAATTATCTGTTTTTCAGTCAGTTGCTTTTCCCATGAGATATTTCATATTTTCTTCTGCAAGTTCTCTCTTTTAATTTAATTTTACTGTTTCTTGATGTCTCATTATTAGCTTCTATTTGCCTAATTTTAATTTTTAAGCAATTATTTTTTTTCATTTGGCTTTTGTACCTCATTTTCCATTTGATCAATTTTGCATTTTAAGTTATTCTCTTCAGTGAATTTTTGAGCCTACTTTTCCATTTTTCCAATTTTATTTTTTAAGGTATTCTTTTCTTCAGTGGATTTTATGCCTTTTTTAGGGCAATTCTTTTTTAAGGTTTTTTTTTCAGCATTATTGGGCCTCTTTTACCAATCTTTTAATTCTCTTTTCATACTTTTCTTGTATTATTCTCTTTTCTTTTCCCAATTTTTGCTCTACCACTCTTTTTCTCTTTCTGTAAATCTTGTTTTAGGAATTCTTGTTAGGCTTGTGTCCAATTAGCAATTTTTCTCTATAATTATTTTTTCTTTTAACTATTTTCTTTTTATCATCTTCTTCTGAGTTTGCATCTTAGACTTCATTGTCACCATAATAGTTTTCTATGGTTAAGTTCTATTTGTTATTTGCTTATTTTCCCTGACTATTTCTTGACTTTGAAATTTAAGTTAAAATTAGGCTCTGCCTACCTGGCAGTGGGGAGATCCTGTCCCAAGCCTCAGGTTTCTTTGTGCTGCTGTTTTCAGAGCTAGTTTTTGGTGTCTTCAAGTTTGAGTTGCTTATACAAGAGGAAGAAAAATTTTAACCAAGACTTCTATATTCTAATGACATCAGAGATCTGGTCTAAAGAAAATCATAGAATCCTAATCTTGGATATATCCTTCAAGATCATATTTATAAAGTGTTTAGCACAGTACTCAATAAATAACAAGCAACCTCATACATCTATCTTCTTGACAAATGGTCATTTAACCTTTACTTAAACATTTCCAGTGAGAAGAGGGTAGTTTCTCAGGATTAGGGCAGTGCATAACAGAGGCTTTGTAAATTGAAAAGGCAGATCATGGAGGTGGGAAAGAAGCAGGTACTAAAGAAACCAAATGAATTACGTGTCTATCATACTCAAGACATGGCTCTGGAGTGAGGAAAGAGAGGGGAAAATGGCTTAAAAATGGAAACTTGCCTATATTGACATGGCTAGCTGGAGGGGATGAGGTATAGAAAGAGGCAAAAGTGTCATGGAGTGATCTGGATCCACCAGTGTGGGGATAGAACAGGATGATATCAAGTATATGAATGAAGTTCAGAGGGAAGTATTCTATAACCTGGTTATCTATGCACATGCACAGCAGTACTAGGATCCACGATCCAAATCCTATTAAAAATTAGTCCAGGTTACAAGTAAACTTAAAGTTCTTACATCTCCCTGAGCCTAGCTTCCAAAATACTTCTATTCAGTAACAATGCAACAAATGAATTATACACCATAACTTTTCCTGCCATATAATTATCACACAAAATCAATGACTCAAGAAATACTAAGTAATTATAGAAGTTTGAATGTCCATGAAGAATACTGAACCACAGATTAGATCATCATCCATTTTTCTTTGATCTACTAGAAATTCATTAAGTCCTCCTGGTGGAAAATATCTTCTTCTTCTGAAAGGTGAGCTGAATATATTTCTTGAAAATTAAAATTACTTGAACTATATGAGGAATAGACTGAACATAAAACCAAGGGAATTACCGAGGATTTAGTATATTCAAAATTCCCTCTCCAAAACTTTGTTAAGATCATAATGAGTTCTTATAAATTTGAGGTAGAAGAAATTAAAAATGATAATTAGAAGGGTGCTGGCTGGCTAATCTTTCAGATTCTATTTGCAATTGAATCAAAAAATATTTTTGCTGTTGTTAAATCATGTCTAAATCTTGATGAGCCTTTTTAGAATTTTCTTGACACGACACTTGGCTGCTTCTCCAGAATTTTTTACACATGAGGAAACTAAGGCAAACAGCTTAAGTGACTTAACCAGCTAGTAAATGTCTGAAATCAGATTTGAATTCAGATCTTCCTGATTTCTGGCCTAGTACTTATTTGGTTTTCCTTGAATGAGAATGAAAATATAGGGGCTTAGCCATCCTTCACATTATACTCTGATTTTTCCCTTACTGAGTAAAAAATTGCTTCATGTACTTTTTAAAAACATCATTCCTTTTGGAAAATTGCATGATGATGATTTATAGATATTTCAATAATGTAATAAAAATTAAGCTAAAAGTTGCACTTTTCATAAAGATAAAGGACTATAAAATTTGCTGTTCTTGCCAAAGTCTACTACAAGTAAATGTATTAGACCTGTCCAGGTTTTCCTTTCTTTCATTTCAATCCCAATTATGAGTTTTGATTCTCTCCAAAAATAGAAGTCACTTCAAGGTAAGTGTTTCCAGAAAGACTTCAGTTCATTCTGGATAGAAGATGACCACTAGATATGAGTAGAATTAATAAGCACAAGCAACTATCTACCTTATAAACAGAGCAATTCTAGGAAAGAGCAGGGGGGAAATATGATGAAGAACAATCTTGCAGTTTACTCCCAGCTGCCCAAGCAGTTTTCTCTTAATGGAGTCAGAAGCCCACAAAAGGCAAAATGATTTCTTGTTAGAACTCAAAACTCGATACTGAAGATAATGGCTATTACATTTCCATGAAGTCATGGGTCACTTCTGAAGCCAGATTCCTGTACACCAAGATAATATAAAGTAATTCAAAATATCATAATAAATGGCCTGAATAGTCCTGCTTACACAAGTGCTTACTATGGTTCAAATGCTATCATATCTGCTGCTGAGAGACTGGGCTGATGCCCTTAGACTTTGCCAAGCTAGAAAATCTGCCTCAGTAAGTCTCTAAGTAAGAAGACATTCTACTTTTTTAAGCTTTGATTTTATCCTGCCTTTATTGAGTCTAGATATCAACCTTATTAATTTTTCTTATATCTGCTGGGATATCTTTTGGTTGACTTGTTATTTTTAGCTAGTTTATATAGTTAAATATAGGCTAGCTATGTTTAACTAATATATTAATGTGTTCATTTTATAACAATTTGAAAAAATCCTAAGTTATTTAAGTTTGGAACTTCTAAAACTATTGTGTATTGGCACTTCAAAAACAAGAATTTAAACATATGTTAGATACTATAGTTAAAAGGAAGAAATTAAGTTTGGAAAATTATCCAACAGAAATGCATTTTGATGTGCTACTTTATTTTGAGGCTTATTGTTATACTTTTTGATTTCTAAATCAGAAAAAATTGTAAAAAATATTTGGCCAAAAGCAATAACATTGTCATCTATTAATTATAGTGCTGCTTAATAGCACTAAGTGGACTGATCTTGCCAATTAACACTGAGCCATTTACAACTGCTCTCTGAGTCTCACCATCAAACCAGTTACAATTTCATCTTATTCATCTATCATCTAATTCTTATCTCTCCACATTCTATATAAGAATAATATGAGATATTTCACCAAAACTCTGCTAAAATCAAGATATGCTCTCCATCTTCTCCACAAGAATAATATTGAAAGCTTTGGGAGGCAGAGCCAAGATGGTGGAGACAAGGACTTGCCTGAGCTCTCCCCTAAATTCTGCCAAATTACCTTTAAGTAGTGACTCTAAATTTTTTTACAGGATTAGATTTGGTTTTGTTCATTCTTAAAGAGGACCAAAAAGACATCACTGTTAGATCAAATAGTGTATTCAACTGTAACTGATCAAACCAATATGACCTTTGAATGCTCTGCCCCAGGTCAGACACAAAAAACCCCCGTGAACACCTAGGTGGATTCTCTAAATTTGCACATTCTTTCTGAGCTAATTCAATTCTACTTTGTTGATAGAGCACAGCACTTTCTCTAATGAGGCCCACCATGCTAGGTGGTCCTGTGCCAGTGTTTTTCATGTCCTAAAATCAATTCTAAAGTTCTTAAGAAAGGCCTGGAGAGAATCCTTGTATCACTTTTCCTGACTATCTTGTGAGCACTTGTCCTGTGTGAGTTCAACATAAAACAGTCTTTTTGGCAAGCATACATTAGGCATTTGAGTAATGTGGCCAATCCATCAAAGTTGTCCTCCCTGGAGTAGAGTTTGAATGCTTGACAGTTTAGCTCAAGAAAGGACCTCAGTATCTGGTGTTTTATTCTGCCAGCTGATCTTCAAAATTTTTCTAAGACAATTCAAATGGAAGTGATTGAGTTTCCTGGTATAGTGCTGGTATACTGCCCAGGTTTCAAAGATCAGCACAATGGCTCTGCACACCTTCAGTTTGGTAGTCAGTTTTATATCTCTCCTCTCTCACACTTTCCTTCAGAATCTCCCAAACATTGAGCTAATTCTCTATTGATTGGAAAATCAAATTAAAACAAATTTGAGATACTACCTCATACCTATTAGATTGGCTAATGGGCCAAAAAAGAAAAATGACAAATGTTGGAGGGAATATAGGAAAAATGAGATATTAGTGTATCATTGGTGAATTGTGAAGTGATTCATCCATTCTGTAGAGCGATTTGGAACTATGCCCAAAGGGCTATAAAATCATACATACTCTTTGATCTAACAATACCAATATTACACAATTATGCCGAAAGAGATTTAAAAAGGGTGAGGGAGATGATAAGCTGCGAATGGCTTTGCTATTCTCAGCAAATACAATGATCCAAGGCTACTTTGAAAGTCTTATGATGAAACATGCTATTCATACCTAGAGAAAGAATTGGTTGTGTCTGACTATAGATTGAAGCACTTTTTTTTTCTAAAGCTTTTTATTTTCAAAACACACACGGATAATTTGACAACATTGACCCTTGCATAGCCTTGTGTTTCAAATTTTCTCCTCCTTCCCCCCCACTCCCTCCCCTAGATTACAAGAAGTTCAATATATATTAAACATGTTAAAATATATGTTAAATCCAATATGTATAAATATATTTATACAGTTCTCTTGCTACACAAGAGAAATCAGAACAAAAAGAGAAAGTAAATGAGCAAGAAAACAAAATACAAGTGAACTATAACAAAAAGAGTGAGAATGTTATGTTGTTATCCACATTCAGTTCCTACATTCCTCTTTCTGGATGTAGACAGCTCTCTTTATCACAAGATCATCGGAACTGCCATCAATCATCTCGTTGGAAAGAGTCAAATTCATCAGAATTGATCGTCATAAAATATTGATGTTGTTGTGTACAATGATCTCTTGGTTCTGCTCATTTTACTTAGCCATCAGTTCATGTAAGTCTCTCTAGACCTTTCTAAAATCATCCTCCTGATCATTTCTTATAGAACAATAATATTCCATAACATTCATATACCATAACTTATTCAGCCATTTTCCAACTAATGGACAATTTCCAGTTTCTTGTCACTACAAAAAGGGCTGCAACACACATTCTTGCACATGTGGATCCCTTTCCTTCCCTTAAGATCTCTTTGGGATAGAGATCCAATAGAAACACTGCTGGGTCAAAGGGTATACACAGTTTGATAAGTTTTTGAACATAGTTCCAAATTGCTCTCCAGAATGGCTGGATCCGTTCACAACTCCCCTAACAATGTATTAGTGTCCCAGTTTTCCCACATCCCCTCCAGCATTCATCCTTGTCTTTTCCTGTCATTTTAGCCAATCTGACAGGTGTGTAGTGGTATCTCAGAGTTGTCTTAATTTGCATTTATCTGATCAATAGCAATTTAGAGCACCTTCTCATGTGATTAGAAATAGTTTGAATTCTTCATCTGAAAATTGTCTATTTGTATCCTCTGACCATTTATCAATTAGAGTATGACTTGGATTCTTATAAATTTGAGTCAATTCTCTGTATATTTTAAAAATGAGGTCTTTATCAGGACCCTTAAATGTAAAAATGATTTCCCAATTTATTGTGAAGCATACTTTTTAAACTATATTTTGAAGGCTTTTTTCCCCCATAACATGACTCTTAAAAATTGTTTGCATAACTTCACACGTTCCTTTTGAATGGGTAGGGATGGAAAGGGAGGAAGGAAGAAAATCTAGGACTCAAAAGTTTTAAAAACAAACATTCAAAGTTGTATTATATATAACTGGGAGAAAATAAAATATTAAATGGTCACTCATAAGAGGAAAACTTTGCTAAAGTCAGAAAGAACAGAATTATAATATAGTCTCCAAGACTTGTTGATAGTATGGCCACAGGTAAATCACTTAACCTATCTCAGCCTTGATAGATTCATCTAGAAAATGGAGGTGAAATCTGTAGAACCTACTACAATGAATCACTTAGAGGTTTAAATGATACAATATATGTGTTTTAAAAACTTTAAAACTTTCTATAAATGCCACTAATTATTATTCAGATAAAATCCTATGAAGGTTTCACTCAGTCACATATCAGACATAGGGAGAATTTCTGCCCATCATGGGCTATAGAAAAAAAAACTATAGCCAAGTTAAAAAGCTAAATAAAATAAAGGTACAGTAGTGGATTGCTGGATTTAGATGTAGAGAATTGATTTCTGATCTTTACTCTGGCATATGTTAATTATATGTGTCTAAGCAAAGTGCTTCAGTAGTCTGAACCTAAATTTCTTCATCTGTAAAATGGGGATAAGGATAGCACCTACCTTACAGGTTTGTTATCAAAATTAAAGGAGATATTAAATATTAATTTTTCTCAAGTATTGAAACTGTATGCAAATTCTAGCTATCCCAAGCTGATTTATCTCCAGACCAAAGTAAAAAAGAAATTCAGTTTGTCAGTATTTCACCAAAACTAGAGCATTACCAGAGGAAATGTTAAGCTACTTTTCCTTATTTACTAACCCTGTAGTACCTATCAGAGATTGTGCTCAGTGCCTGAGAATACAAAGACAAAAATGAAACACTGCCTGTCCTCAAAGATTTTGCATTCTAAAGAGAAACAACATGGGTACATAAAGATTCATACAAAATATTTATCTCATAGCTACAAGGTAATTTCATAGGGCGATGTTCTGGAGACATAAGAAAGGCCTCAGATAGGAGATAGCGCTTAAGTTAAACACTGGAAGAAAAACTAATGACAGCATGTTACTTCATTGTCTCTGGCTTTTATGCCAACAATATTGGGATTTCCCTTTTCTTATGGTATATTAAGGATTTGCTCCCATCTTGAAAATAGAGCCTTTTTAAATGAGCTCTTCTATTTAATTTAGATATTCAGATATACAGATAAGTTAATGGATACGTATAATTTTGGGCTGTATTGACATTTTAAAAGTTCTACAAGAATGATTTGTGCCATAAGAAATAATGGAATGGATTGTTTCAGAAGAAACTAGGAAGAGCTCTGAAGTGATACATAATGAAATAAGCAGAATTACAGAAACAACTCATACAATGATAACATTATGGGGAAAAATCTTTACAGATTTTAGAACTTCCATCAGTGAAATGATTAATCTTGAGTTTAACAGGATGAAGATGAAACACAACTTGACAAAGAAGTGATAAGCTTAAATTTTAGTGGCATGGCTATGTGGGAATTTATTTTGTCAAATTATACAGCTATATATTGAGGGCTTTAGTTTGTTTTTATTTTGTTCAATGAGGGAGAGAATGATAGTGAGAGGGACAGATTTTAAAAGAATAAAAGATAAGTATCTGAAAATAATTACCTTGTCATTAAAGATATCACATTATGAGAAACTTTCTACTAAAAAATCAATTCTACCCAAGATATTAACATTATTAATGTTAGTATTTTATGATAAATGTGTTATAATATTATTTTATGTTAAACTTCTTTGTATTTTCATTAAATACTCTTCATTAAAAACAAAAGAAAATATCTACAGAACTCTAGTTTGTAATATAAAATAGGAGATATAATTTAATTTGGATTTTGCACCCATCATTACATTAGGAATTTCTTAATATGTTTTTTTTAATTGAATTGAATTAAACTCCTTTTGGGAAAAAAAAACAAATAGAAAAAAGTCAAGAGAAGATTAGAATTTGCATTCGTCAGAGAACTGAATCTATAGAACAAATAGAGTTTGTGGCTTCAAATATGGGATATTTGTGGCTAGAATGAATGAAATAACAAATTATACTTCTTATTCATTTTATTTGTCAGACAAGCAGGAAATTCATTAAAGGATCAAGAAAGTCCCTCCAAATAAGGTGAAGATGTTGCCATTCTGCTGCTTTGCCACACAGTGTCCTCAGATTCCATGTCTTGCTCACCTGGCCAGCTTCTTTCAGGGTACTAACAGATCCATCTGCTTCTCCCTTAAAAGGCTTAACTTTGTCAATGTTCATTGATGATAGAGATAATTTGACTTTTAACAGACGCAAAAATAGGAAAATTATCAGAACTAATGTACATAAAATAAATAATTCAAAGAAATTTTATATAAAAGACAAAGTTGGTGAGTAAGGAAGAAATTAGAGCCCGAATTTCTGATTTTGAGTTATGAGTTATGTTGGTTCACAAAATCCCCTATTTGTTTTTGCAGGACAAGGAATATGTTTATTTATTGTCCCACTGTGACATTATTTGACAACATCTCTCCAAATTCAATGTCACAACATCAATACTGTTAAACAAGGAATATGGTCAAGGACACAATGCCTCAAGACTAGCATTTCTCATGGTATTTTGGAATTTTCATTCCTGATCCTTGCCAAAACCCAAAGTAGAGACACAGATGAAAATAAATCTAAATAATAATAATAATAATAACCCTCAGAAATAGTTTGACCTTCATGTGAAAAAAGAATAAGTAATTACTCAGGGTGGGTTTTATTTTATTTGAACTAGATTCTTGATCTTGGTATTGAGTAAAAGTTTTATTGTTCTAGAAAAAACACACAAAGTTCAAGCATCCAGAATTATGGTTTATAACATTGAGTGTCAGGCATGATCCATTTGGATAAAAATGTCTCATCAGAGCAATGGATGCCAACCAGGGGGCTTCACAAAATGTCATAAGAGTAAATAGCTTGTCTCTCTGATTTGTCAAATCTTGAAAAGGTCTAAGGTCTGATCACTTCCCATATGTGTAGTACCTTAATGTCAGGAGAAATTGTCTCCTCAGGAGGACTTTGCACTGCTGTGGTTTTATGTGTTTGGGCTTTTTTCTGATATGGACAGGATGGGGTACATAAAAGCACTTAATAATAGACATATTTTTGCCTAAGAATAAACCCAACTTCTGCCTCCACAGGATGTTAGTGCTCTCCACAGATTTTGAGTTGATTAGCCTCCATGGGAAGTAGTGGTCAAGTCTAATTAACTAATTTACTTCTAACAAGTATTTAATTAGGGCCCTTGCCCATATGCCCTTTTGAAGAGTCTTTACAATGAATGCACTTTTTAGATGACCTGTTAATCTGGTTGTCTGACATGAGTTATTTTCTATGTAGAAAAGAAACATCCAGATGGTCTCCTGACTAAGAATTATTAATTTGTTCTTTTTAAACCTATGTTGTATAATATATTCTGAAAGACAAAAAGCTATGTGAGAACTAGTCCATAAATTGTGAGTAAATTGGTCCCATAAGTTGTTTTCATTGGTGCACTTGTGTATTTATTTTCATCAGAGTTCATTAGAGTTCATTCATTAGAGTTCATCTAGCCTCAGATTTTCATTATATGCATGAGAAAACTGCTACAAACAATGAGGAAGTATTATGTCCAAGATTACATAGGTTAATAGATAGCAAAGCCAGGATTCAAACACAGGTTCTATAATTATAATTCTACATAAAGTAGAATTGCAGGTGAAATCAACACATAAACAGTCACCCTAAAGAATTTTATGATTCCATTTTCATCTCTTCCTCAGAAATTCGATATAAAAAAGAAGATATACCGTGTGTCCAATAATTTACCAATATTTTACCAATAATATGGAGATGTTAATACTATGTTATAGTGGAAATAGCACTGCAGTGCTAGGTTTGCAATCAGGAATACATGAGTTCAAGTATTGCATATTAGATGCGTATTAGAGACCCTGGGTAAGTCACTTAGTATCTTTCAGCTATGGTTCCTTCAACTGTATTTGAAGGAGTTCAACTCAATGACTCCTAAGATCCCTTTAGGTCTAAATCTATGAATATATAGTTGAATTCATTTATTTTACAAAGTGTTTAACACACATCTCCTATTCAATTCACAATGTGGAGTGGAATAGATTTATAAAATCTCAAGAAAAAAATACTTTTCACATACTGAAATACAGAATGATGTGTATGTGGGTGTCACATATTTTTATTAAAAATCCTAATCACATTCAAGGCAATTACAATAGACTTGAGATGGAAAATGAGAGAAACTGAATGTGGATCTAAGTCTAGTATTTTCATTTTTTGTTTGCTTGCTTGCTTTTTCCTTCTCATGTTTTTTTTTCCATTTTGTCTGATTTTTTCTTGTATAACATGACAAATATGGAAATATGTTTAAAAGGATTGTACATATTTAACCTATATCAAATTGCCCGTTGCTTAGAGAGGGGGGAGGTAAGGAAGAAAGAGATTTAGAACACAAAGTCTTACAAAAATGAAAGTTGGGAAACTATCTTTACATATATTTAAAAAATAATACTATTGAGAAAAAAATAAAAATTCTAATCACAGAAGAAGGAAGGAATCAAAAATGAAAGATGCTGTGGAAGTAAATTGAAAAGAGTCCACATTTGATGGCTATGAAAGATGAGAAAGATGAAAGATTCCAAGATAACTCTGAACTTGTGAACCTGAGCAACTATTTAAAGAAGGAATGGCTTTGGGGGAAAATATTATGTTCTGTTTTGTATTTGTCGAATTTAAGATTTTAATGGGAAAGCCAAGTTGAAATGTCCAACAGGCAGTTGGTAATGTGGGACTGGAGTTCTGAAAAGTGATTAGAATTATATAGATTTAGAATTATGTAGATTTCAGGATCATCTGCATAGGGATGATAATTTAACCATCAAGGGCTGATGAAGTCACCAAGATTTTTTAAAAAGGAGAGAAAGAAGAGGACCAAGACAGAAACTTAGGGGACATTCAGTGTTAAACATCATCATGAAGATAACAATTCAGCAATGAGAAATAGTCAATAAATATTATGATAATAAATCCTAAAAAATTCTCACCACAAGCATCTTACTCTGGTAAAATCAAAGGTCTGAATCAAATATATAACATCTCTTTGCACAAACCAGCCTATAGGGAGATTGAAGTGGGTATGAGTGGAGGGAAGAGGGAAGACCACTGATTTTACACACACACATATGCATACATATATCCATTCACATATACATACACATAAAGAGTTTCTCAAAGATTTTAATTATTTTAGCAATAATCAATATATTGGAAGAGCTTCATGTGAGTAACTAGAGATTAAGTACACCTATCTCATAGGACAAAACTAAAGGTTGAATAGGAAAAAAATGCCTCTACCATCAATCAATAGGAAGTGACTCAGAATAAATTTGTAAGAAAAAAAGTATTTGGAGGAATATGTTGATGAAAAAGTGATTAATAACATCAATTTCTTGACAAAATAATTTAATAGTTTAATTGCTAAACAAAAACAGCTTTTCATGTGTGTTTCCAGATATATGGCATTTAAACTCGAAAAAAGCATGATAGACATATAGTCAAAGGAATCAGTATCTCCTTACCTTAAACTGGGCCTTTTGAAAGAAAACTCTAATTTCTTTTTAAAATGCATTTTTATACACACACACACACACACACACACACACACACACACACACACTTACCATACATACACATATCTTTCTTATCCCTCCTTATGTTCCATAACTTGATTTACTATTACTTAACCTCCTCCCACCCAGAGAGTCCTCCCTTGTCTTCTTTCCTCACTCTTTGCTTCCTTTCTGCCTATCTCTCCTCCCTTATTTCTTTATAGATTTTGGAGGATTCTATACCCTTAATGGTATGTATGTAATGTTGCCTATTGAACCCATTCCCAATGTGAATAGGTTTTCAGAACTACTCCTCTCCCCTCTAATGTGTCTATTCTTCCTCTGAACCTTATTTTTATAACATGATTACTATTTTAACTTTACTCTGTCATTCTTTTTTTTGAGCTCATCCTATTGTTGATGTAAATCTTAAAGTAGGTATTTCCCATGTAAAAAAATAAACAATTTGTCCACGTTTAAACAATTTATCCATGTTTAAACATTGTCCACATTGAGTTCCTTAAAATTGCTCTTTAATATTGTGTCTTATATCTTAAATTTTTCTGTTGAAATTCAGTTTTGGTTGATAGAAAGTCCTAGAAATCTGCAACTTTGTTGAATGTTCATTTTTTCTCATTGAAAATTATAGATAATTTTTTTGGATATGATATTTTTGGCCACAGCCCTAGTTCTTTTGCTTGTTTGTAGATATGATTACAGAACCTGCGGTCTTTTATTGTAGCTACTGATAAGTCTTGTACAATTTTAATTGTAGCTTCAGTGTATTTGAATTGTTTTTTTTTCTTGTTTCTTGCAAAATTTTATCTTTGACCTAGGGGTTTCAAAATTTGGCAATAATATTCCTATGTGTTTTCCACAAAGGATCTCTTTGAGGTGATGATTGGTGGATTTTTTTTTTCTATTTCTGCTTTCCCCTCACGTTCTATCACTCCTGGACAATTTTTGAGGATTATTGTGTCAAGGCTCTCTTTTTGGTTTCAACTTTTTTCTTTGATGGTTCTTTTTTTTTTAATAAGAGGTTTAATATCACCAACTCTAATAGTGGGTTAGGATAATGGTAACTCAAACTTCCCTTCAGCTCTCCGCTCTGACCAGGAACCCCAAACCAAGAGCTCCACTCTCCTGTAAGTGCCCACAGCCAGCAGTGTCTCTGTCCCACTGCTTCTGCACTTACCAGGTTCTGATTCTCTCTCCACCCCCTTCAACCCACCTCCACCCATCCCCAGCATCTCAGCCTGGTGTTCCCAATCAACCAAAGTTCATTCTGTCTTCCTGTACTCAAACCCCGACTCAACAAATCCTCTGGGAGGTGAAAATTTCTGTGCTTCCTGGTGAGGCTCCAATGAGAGTAAGATTCAAGCAATGCTCCTCACTAACTTCTTTCCCTCCACTATAATAAGATTTTTAGGCCTCTTCATGTAATATAATTTACTCTATTCTGCCTCACCCTTCCCTTGTCTCCCAGTATAATCTTTTTTTTTACCCTTAGTTTATTTTCATATATCATCATATCAAAATCAGTTTATACCTACACTCACTGAAGGTATATTCTTAACAGTCTTAATAGAGATACAGTTCTCAAGAGTTACAAATATTATCTTCCTATGTATGAATGTAAGCAGTTTAACCTTATGGAATAACATGTTTTGTTATTTCCTGTTTATCCTTTTATACTTTTTGAATCTTTTATTTGAAGATCAAATTTTTTGTTCAGGAAAGTTTTACCAGGAAATTTTTCAAGTCCCCTGTTTCATTGAGTATTCCATCTTTCCCCCTAAAATATTATGCTCAGTTTTACTAGGAAGTTGATTCTTGATTGTAATGCAAGCTTCTTTGCCTTTTGGAATATCTTATTCCAGGCCCTCTGCTCCTTCAATGTAGAAGCTGTTAAATCATACAGTCCTGACTGTGACTCCTTGATGTTTGAATTGTTTCTTTCTTACAGTTTGCAGTATGTTCTCCTTGGCCTGATAATTCTGGAATTTGGCCACAGTATTTCTTGGAGTTTTCATTTGGGGATCTCTTTCAGGAGATAAGTGAATTATTTTAATTACTATTTTACCTTCTTGTTCTAAAATAGCAGAGTAGTTCTTGATAGTTTCTTGCAAGATTCTATCTAGGTTCTTTTTCTGATCATGGCTTTCAGGTAGTCAAATAATTTCCTGGATCTATTTTCTAAGTCAATTTTTTGTTTTGGGTTTTTTTTTTTCTCCAATGAATATTTTTTTCTATTTTTTCATTCTTTTGATTTTGTTTGACTTATTTTTTATATCTCAGAGAGTCATTAGCTTCCTCTTACCCAATTATAATTTTAAGGAATTGTTTTCTTTAGTGCACTTTTATACCTCCTTTTCTTTGGCCAGTTCTGCTTTTCAAGGAATTGTTTTCTTCAGTCAGCTTTTGTCCTCTTTCCAAGCTGTTTACTCTCTCTTGCATACCTCTCATTTCTTTTCCCAATTTTTTTTTCTTTCTCTTATTTGATTCTTAAAATCCTTTTTTAACTCTTTCAGGAAGACTTTTTGGTGTTTGAGATCAATTCATATTCCTCTTCAAGACTGTGTATGTAGACATTTTGACATTGTTCTTCTCTTCTGAGTCTATGTTTTGATCTTCCTGTCATCATAATAGTTTTTTGTGCTCAGGTCTCTTTCTGATTTGTTTAGGGTTTTTTTGGCTCATTTTATATCCTATGTTGTGACTTTTAAAGGTGAAGGGGCACAGTGGATATTGTCCTAAACTTCTTCCTCTGGAGGCAAGGAGCTTAATTACTAGCTTTCTGTGCTGGGATCATTGCACTGGGGTACCCCCTGGCTAGTTATTTGTCGAGCTTTGGGTTTTGGGGTTGATAGTTAACCTTGTTTGTTGTGATTAAAGTCCTCATAGCTGGCCAACTGTGCCACTGGTCTGCTGAGTCAAGACCAAAAAGCCAAAGATGTTGATCTGCGCTGTGGCCAAGAGCCTCCCACTGGATTGGCCAGACACTGCCTATGCTGGACTCTGATCCCAAATGAAGCAGACCTTTCCTTAAATCCTTCTAAGTTATCTTAAGCTGGAAAATTGTTTCACTGTGTCTTTTTGTAGATTCTGTCACTCTAGAATCCATTTAGAGGCTTGAATTAATATTGTTTCTAAGGGAAAACTGGGGAGAGCTCAAGAAATTTCCCAAATTTTCTCTGCAATCTTGGCTCTGCCCTCAAGAATTTTTTTTAATAAATATATAATTGGATTTGTTTTGCTTTGTTAAAATTTGAAACAATGAAAAAGGCAAATACACTAAACAAGGGAGGCACAAGTTATGATAATAACACCAGAAAATACTTCAGGAGAAAACAAAAAAAGAAAAAAAGATAAGCTAGAAAGAAAAAATGAGATTAAAATACAACAAAAAATAACAAAATAACAACAGAGAGAAGGATTTTTTTCCCCAAAAGGACACAAAGAGCTAAAGATAGAAGTGAAATTTAAACAAAAATGTTGGTGAAGAAATGGGAATGAGATAGCATGCTCTGAATCTTATAACAGCCGGTCTGCAGGTAAATCAAAATGGTTTGTTTGTCTGTGACAGTAAAGCATGTAATAAGAGTTTTCATAAAAGGAGAGGGGAAGGAAAAATAGAAAGGAGGATGTATTATGGGAGGGAGAAGGGAACAGGCATTTATAGAAAGTTTACCATGTGGTGTATACTGTGCTCAGCAGCAAAATAGGTGCTGATAGTGCAGAAAATTGATATAAATAGATGTTAAAGTGACTGATTGCAGGCCCACTGTTTTATTTCTGTTACCTGTACCCTAATGAAATCTATGGTAAACATGAAGAAGAAATGATTCTTGTAGTTTTTCAGTTGGAAGAGGATCTATGGAAAAATAGATGAATTGTCAAAAATGGGGATTGAAACAGGGGAGGGAAATAGAGAAATCTTGATTCAGTGGTGGGAGACGGATGTTTTCTATTGATTCGTTCCCCACGGTAGGAAGAGACATATTCTGTAATGAGATATGCATATTTACAAAGAGCAAAATCTATAGAGATTTGTTGCTTAGAGACACTGCTATCAGTGGGAAGCATTGTGCCAATGAAGTGAAACAAGCCTATGGGCTTGCTCCCATGTTTTTTTTTAGCATGATGTATTCAGCCATCTTGTCAAATGTCTTCAATGAAGACAAACATGGAATCAAAATCAGCTGCCACATTGATGGTAAATTCTTCAACTTGAAAAGGACTGCTATAAACATTTTTGCACATATGGGTCCTTTTCCCTATTTTATGATCTCTTTGGGATACAGATCCAATAGAAATTCTGCGGATCAAAGGCTATGCACAGTTTTATAGTCCTTTGGGCATAGTTACAAATTGCTCTCCAGAAGGGTTAGATCATTTCAAAATTTCACAGAAAAAGAATTAATTTCCTAGTTTTCTCACACCTCTTCCAATATTTATTATTATCTTTTCCTGTCACCTTAGCCAATCTGACGGGTGTGAGGTGATACCTCAGAATTGTCTTAATTTGTATTTCTCTAATGACAGAGCATTTTTTTCATATAACTTTAATGTTTTTTATCTGAAAATTGTCTGTTCATATCCTTTCACCATTTATCAACTGAGGAATGACTTGTATTTTTATAAATTTGAGTCAAGTCTCTAAATATTTTAGAAATGAGACCTTTATCAGAAACACTAGCTATAAAAGTTTTTTCCCCCAGTTTTATGCTTCCCTTATAATATTGGCTGTGTTGGTTTTGTCTGTACAAAACCTTTTTAATTTAATATAATCAAAATTACCCATTTTGCATTTCATAATGTTTTTCACTTTTCTTTGGCCATAAATTCCTCCTGTCTCCACAGATCTGAGAGGTAGACTACTATCCCTTGTTCTACTAATTTGCTTATACCGTCACTCTTCATGTCTAAATCATGAACCCATTTTGACATTAATTTGGAATAGGGTGTTAGACTTGGTCAATACCTAGTTTTTGCCATACTGTTTTTCAGTTTTAACTTATTACCTATTTTTAATTTTTATATTATTTTATTTTTTCCAAATACATGCAAAGATAGTTTTCGACATTTACCTTTGCAAAACCTCGTATTCCAAATTTTTCACATTCTCTTCCCCATTCCCAAGATATCAAGCAATCAGATAGAGGTTAAACATGTGCAGTTCTTCCAAGTATATTTCAATATTCATCATGCTGCACAAGAAAATTCAGATCAAAGGGGGGGG
>JAJPUD010004393.1:161720-195509 GCA_023553655.1 Myrmecobius fasciatus | reverse complement strand
AAACCAATGCAGACACGATTAGAAGAGAAGCAATAAATTGAAAAAAAATATTTTTACATTCAAGGATTCTGATAAAGGCCCCATTTTTAAAATATATAGAGAATTGACTCAAATGAAGTCCTCCAATTGATAGTCAAATGATATGAACAGCCAATTTTCAGATGAAGAAATTAAAACCATTTCTACTCATATGAAAAGGTGCTCCAATATAATCAATCACTATTGATCAGAGAAATGCAAATTAAGACAACTCTGAGATACCACTATATACTTCTCAGATTGACTAAGATGACAGGAAAAGAATATGATGAATGTTGGAGGGATGTGGGAAATCTGAGATGCTAATACATTGTTGGTACACTTGTGAATGGATGCAGCCATTCTACAGAGCAATTTGTAACAATGCTCAGAAAGTTATCAAACTGTGCATATCCTTTGACCCAGCAGTGTTTCTATTGGGCCTATATCCCAAAGAGATCTTAAAAGAAGAAAAGGGACCCACATGTGCAAAAATGTTTGTGGCAGCCCTTTTTGTAGTGGCAAGAAACTGGAAATTGAGTGAATGCCCATCAGTTGCAGAATGACTGAATAATTTATGGTTTATAAATGTTAAGTTCTATAAAAATGATGAGTAGGATGATTTCAGAGATGCCTGGAGAGATACATGAAATAATGCTAAGTGAAATGAGGAGAGCCAGGAAATCATTATGTACAGCAACAAGAAGATTATAAGATGATCGATTCTGATGGACATGACTCTCCAATAATGAGATGATTGAGGCCTGTTCCAATGCTCTTGTGATGAAGAGAACCATCTACACCCAGAGAGAGGAATCTGGGAACTGAGTGTGGACCACAACATAGCATCCTCACTCTTTTTGTTGTTGTTTGTTTGCATTTTATTTTCTTTCTTGTTTTTTTTTTCTGGTTTGACCTGATTTTTCTTGTGCAGCAAGAATATATTAGATTCAAGATATATTTTAACATGTTTAACACATCTAGGGGATGGAGGTAGCGGGGAAGAAGGGGAAAATTTGGAGCACAAGGTTTTGTAAGGGGTCAATGTTGAAAAATTATCCATGCGTATGTTTTGAAAATAAAAGGCTTTAATAAAAAGGGGAGAGGGGAGACACAAAAGAATATAATAAATCCATAAGATGGAGAAACATAGTAAGGAAATAGTATGGGCAGAAGAACTACTTGGAAGAAATTAAAAAGACATTTAAAAAATAAATAAGATTTGTTGCAGGGCAAAAATGGATAGAAAATAAATAACTTACAATCAGATGATGGAAAACCGTCCCCAAGTAACAGATGTCCTGAAATGTAGAACAAAGAAAATAGGAAACAATCATTCTAGGCAACAACAAGACATAGTAGGTTAAAATGAAAAAAATTTAAAAATTAAAAGAAAATGCAAAATGTCTATTAGTAAATACAACATGGAAAAGAGGTAAAGGAGTAAGGATTTAGAAATCATTGCACTCTCCAATGAGCATAATCCTATATGCTTCCTAAAAATACCTGAATACAAAATTTGTTTTTTTTTTCTCAATAGTATTTTATTTTTCCAAATACATGTAAAGATAGTTTTCAACATTCATTTTTGTAAGATTTTAGTGTTCCAATTTTTTTCACCCTCCATCACTCCCTGACCTCCTCTCCTCAAACAGCAAGCAATCTGATATAGGTTATACTTATACAATGAATTTTTATTAAAGCTTTTTATTTACAATACATATGCATGGGTAATTTTTCAACAATGATCCTTGCAAAACTTCCTGTTCCAGATTTTTTCATCCTTCCTCCCACCCACTCCCTTAGATGGCAGGTAGTACAATACATGTTAAAAATGTTAAAATATTAAAAAATATTTAAAAATAAATCCAATATAAGTATACAAATTTATTCAGTTATCTTTCTGTACAAGAAAAATCAGATCTAGAAAGAAAAAAAAAACTTGAGAAGGAAAACAAAATGCAAGCAAACATCAAGAGAAAGCATGAAAATGCTATGTTGTGGTCCACACTCAGATCTCTCTGGATGTAGACGGCACTCTTCATCACCGAACAATTGAAACTGCTAAGAATTGTACAATACTTTTAAACATCTTTCCATATTTGTCATGTTATGCGAGAAAAATCAGACCAAAAGGGAAAAAAAGTAAAGGATGAAAATACTGTGCTTTGATCCACATTAAGTTTTCATAGTTCTCTTTCTGGATGCAGATAGAGTTTTCAAACCCAAGTTTATTGGAATTGTCTTGGATCACAGTATTGCTGAAAAAAAGTTTAAGTTATCTTATGATGTCACAATCTTGTTGTTACTATGTACAATGTTCTCCGTGTTCTGGTCACTTCACTCAGCATCAGTTGATGTATTTCCAAGCTTTTCTGAAATTAACCTTCTCATCATTTTTACAGAACAATAATATTCCATTACATTCATACATTATAACTTATTCAACCATTCCTCAATTGATAGACATCTATTCAATTTTCAATTCCTTACACTACAAAAACAGCTGCTACAAACATCTTTTTGCACACATGGCTCCTTTTCTGTGTTTTATGATCTCTTTGGGATACAGACCCAGTAGTGACACAGCTGGATCAAAGGGTATGCACAGTTTCAGAATACCAAATTTTAAGAAATAATAAATAGAAATTGCTCTTCTATATTAAAATCAGAAAGTAAAGTGAAATATAAAGAATTCATAGGTCAGTTCCTAAAAGACCAAATTAAAACTCTTAAGAATGCCATATTGAGACTTCAGACCTTGCTACTCAAAGAAAAAAAATACTTCGAGCATCCAGAGATATAGTGGAACCAAGGAACCCCAATAAAATCACACTATCCCTGTCATGAATTAGTAAGCACTTAACAAAGACTTCGTGACTGACTGATACAAGACTTGATAGCAGTATATAAATGATCAAAAAACTTAGAACTTGAGATAGACATCCTTCATTTTACTTCATTTTACTTACTTTGAAGATATTGCATTTTTTTTACAAATTGAAGATTTGTGACAACCCTATACCAAGCAAATTGATTGGTCTTATTTTTCCAATAATAGGGCTCACATCATGTCTCTGTGACACATTTTGGCAATCCTCACACTATTTCAAACTTTTTTCATTATTATTATATCTGTTTTTGGTGATCTGTGCTCAGGGATCTTTGATTTTGCTACTATTGTTTTAGGGGTACCACAAACTTTACCTAGATAAGAAGGCAAACATAATTAATAAATGTTGTGTGTGTTTTAATTATTCTATTCACCACCCATTCCCAGTCTATCTCCCTTCACTCATGTTTCTCTATTCCCTGAGACAACACTTGATTTGCTTAAATTTGTATGTTTATTATCAGAATTTTGATTTTGCATTTTTTCATTTGGAAGGCATGTAGGAAGATGAAATAGATGTTTATTCATTGAAAAAAAATAAAATAAATAAATCGCACTAAAGAAAACAGAAGAAAGATCAAATGGAGACACTAACATGATAAGTAGCTTGAGACTAATACATCAAATATCTAATCTGCATTTTAAAAAGCTGAACCTAATTGAGATTCAAGTTTCATATACAAACATTATTTTTTCTTTTATTCTTTGCATTTATAAAGGATCCTGTTTGTGTTTTTGAGTTCAAAATAACAATAAAAAATTTCATGAGATTATATGAATGAAAAAGAAGATGAATCCTTCATTAGAGAGAGAGAAAAGGTAGAAGGTTCAAGTCCAATATTGGTATTTTGGAAACACCTCGAAGACAATTGCCTCTAGTCCATCTAATTGGTCTTCCATGAAAAATCCATGGACCCAGTTTACAAGGCTGGAGGTTCTCAAATAAACTATGACCTACACCGACAGAGGGAACTCCAGTTTACAAGTGTTTGAATCCACCAGTTTCCAAGCATAACATCCAGAGTCATGTTTTCTTTCCTCTTGGTTTGGATGAAGTTTCTAACTTTCTTATTTTTATTTTTTTTAGAATTACTAAAAAGGTTGGGCAGTTTGGTTAACTTGAATTGTTATCTGATAGTCTGGTGATCTGATATGTTCTGGAAACAGAAAATTTGAAATTAAATGCTAAGAAACAAAACTGGCCCATATTATGACTGAATAGATAGACAATAGAGACCTCTAAGGATAAATAGAAAATAATTAAGAGAGGGGATGCACAAAAAATTAAGAGGGACTGGGAAAGATTTCATATAAAAGGTGGCATTTCAGTTGGGACTTAAAGAAAGCCAGGGAAGGCAATAGGCAGAGCAGAGAGGGGAGAGTATTCCTGGAATGGGGGACAGTAGAGAGAATCCTCTGAGCCTAAAGATGATGGGTCTTCTTCAAGGACTAGCCAGAAGGCCAGTGTCCCTGGACCAGAGAATAGGGTCACGAGCAAATTCTAAGAAGACTGGAAGGGAAGAAGGGCTCAGATTATAAAGGTCTTTGACAGCCATTGATCCTGGAAACAACAGGCAGCCACTAAAGTTTATTAAACTGGGGTGAGAAGCTGACTTGGTTAGACTTACACCTTAGGACTTTTGACAGCTGGATAGATAATTAACTAGAGAAGAAGATAATTGTGGCAAGAACAATCAACAGGCTATTGTACCAGTTGATATTTAAGTGATTATTTAGAGTTTAAATAACACCAAATTGCCTAACACTGAAAAGATGTGGAAGAAAGAAATCTTACATCAAACACTCAGGATGCTAAAGTAAAAAAGGGGAATGTTTGTATGGCATGAATCACAAGTAAAAGATGCATAATTGTTGTCATAATGGTCTTTGGAAAGCCAGTTGTTTCTTCCATACTTATACACTGTTAGATTCAGTTTATACCAACTAAACTCTGGTAAGAGTAATAGCAGGTAATGAGGACCTGAACCAGCATCAGGGCAGTGTCAGAGAGCAGGAGGCATGTTCTAGAGATGCTGAGTAGGTGAATCACAGAGCTTGGCAACCTTTTGAATATGGGCTGAGAGGAAGTCAAGAGTCAAGGACGCCTCCATAGGTGTGAGCCTGAGTGACTGGGAAGATGTTGGTGTCCCCTCCAAGAACAGGAGAGGGCTGGAAACAATTTAGGGTAGACAAAGAGCTCATGCATTTCCAATGTCCACTGGAAATGCCATCTCTCTGGCAATTTTGCTCATTTTTTCCTCATGTCTGGAAGAGTTTTCTCCTCGCATTTAGTTCCTTGCTCCCAAAGTTCCCTGTAAGACTCAGTTCAAGCACCACATTATTCAGAAAGCCTTTCTGAGTCCTCCTGCTACTAGGACCAATTGCCTCTACCTATTCTTTGGGTGATTTGTATGAATCTGATTGTTTACATATTGTCTCCCCATTCCAAAATGAGCTTCTTGAGCCCAACGCTATTTTTGCTTTTCTTTGCATCCTCACTTTGTGGTAGAGTGTCAGGCACATAGTAAGTGGTTGATGTATTCTTCATGACTGATTAATTATGTAATATTATGGGAAATATCTAAAACATTGACAACAGTTTCAGATACTGGTATTCCAATAAAACAAAAACAGAAATAGCAACGAAGATGAGAACATCTACTATAATATCTTGAGAAAGTTTGCTCTCTACGTACGTTTGATATAACCACCCTGAACTTCCACCAACAGATAATGTTTTGCCATGTTTATTTCCCTAAGCTAAGGGGTTTGAGCATTTCCCTTGGCTTCCTCAGGTCTGGTTACCCTAGTAGTCAATCAGTGACGCATCCAGGAGTTAGCCGGCTGAGTTATATGTATAAACAACAGCACTGTGGGATGCACTTTTTAGGAATGGCCAAGCCGACTTCCACCTCTACCTCCATGATGTAGTTTTTCTATTAAGGAGATCTCTGGCAAGAACCTTGCAGCAATGACTAAGCTTTTCACCAGCTGAACTAACTAGTCACAGGAGACTGACACTGAACCTTTTAGCAGTTCTGAGCCCGAAATGCTCTTTAACCAAATCAGAGTGAATTATTTAGATTACAGAAGGCATGGGATTCAGCAAGCTCTTTCTGATGGTTAGGATGTTCCATAGCGGCATAAGGGAGTCCTTCTGGGGTGAACTTCTGCTCATCTTAGAAAATATCTGTTTGTATGTTATATGTGTATGTGTGTGCATTTGTGGCTCTATTCAGACAGTTCTCTCCTCCAGCACTTTAAATGTTTTTGTTCCAAGTATCAGTGCAGCACATAGAGCATTTGGAGTCCAGAATACCCACATGCCTTGCCAGAATTAAACTCTGTGTCAAATTTGGCTATGATTTCAGTGGGTTCTTGACTTATCAACAGCAGATCTGCATGGTATTCTATAAAACTCTTGGATTTGGAGTCAGTAGGATCTCAGGTTTGACACCTTCTGCTGCCCATTAGCTAGGAAATCCTGGAGAAGTAACTTCTCTAGGAGCCTCAATTTCCTTATTGGTAAAATGGAGCAGCTAGTGACACAATGTAGGGCACAGAGTAAGGAAGACTCATATACTTGAGTTCAGATCTGACTTCAGACACTTACTAGTTGTGGGAACCTGGGCAACTCATTTAAACCTTTTTGCTTTAGTTTTCTCAATGTGTAAAATGAATTGGAGGAAGAAATGGCAAATCACTTTAGGATCTTTGTCAAGAACACGACAAATGGAGTCACAAAGAATCTGAACAACTCAACAACAACAAAATATAGTTTATGATACTATGTCATAAAGCTGTTGTACAGCTCAAATGAATTTGTGTGTGTAAAATATTTCATTACTTATAAGATATTCTGCAAACATCAGCTATTTTCTTTTTCTATTAAAGCTTTTTATTTACAGAACACATGAGTGATTTTTCTATATTGACATTGCAAAATTTTTTATTCCAAATTTTCCCTCTCCTTCCCTCCCCTCCCCTAGATGATAGGTAGTCTAATACATGTTAAATATGTTAAATTATATGATAAATTCAATATGTGTATACATATCCATACAGTTATCTTGCTGCACAAGAGAAATCAGATCTAGAAAGAAAAAAAAACCTAAGAAGGAAAACAAAATGCAAGCAAACATTCACAGAGAGCATTAAAATGCTATGTTGTGGTTCACACTCAGTTCCCTCAGGCCTCTCTCTGGATGTATATGACTACCTTCATCCCATCAGCTATTTTTCTTATACAAATAACAACCATATACAAATGGCCATCCCTGGACTCCTTTCCCAAAGCCTTCATTTCCTCGAGACAGTGAGTGGCCAAGCTGTCTGGCTCAGGAGCCTGCCTCTCCCAATGCCTCTTGGATACCTTCTTTCTTTCCCTTCCCAGGAATCTTTCATCCACTTTTGGGCATTGTTTCTCACCACAACTTTGGAGCTCCAGCCATCCCTTCCTATGCCTCCCATTCTGCCCCAACTTGCTTGGCTCTGATAGGTGAGCTTCTGTCTTATCGCTCAGAGCTCCAAGCCACCCAAATCCCAGCCCTCTTTCCAGAAAGTTTATTCTCCTTGGAGATTTTCAAATCGAGGTTAGATGAATATTTATTCATTTTTCAGACATTCTATATAGGAACAAGAAGACAATGAGCTCCCTGAAGGCAGATTTTGATTTTGTATATTTTTGCTTTTGTTTGGATCCTTAACATTTTACATAATGCCTGCCACACAGTAGGCACTTAATTAGTAGTTGTGGCCTTGATTTTATTTTTAGATCTGGATGCTCATGGAAGTCCTAACTCTGAGTCAGTGATTCCTACTTTGGGGTTCTGTTGCAATCTTGATACCAGGTAACTGGTTTTCCACAGGTCGTAACTGTGGACCCAAATCCTCTCGGTCTATATGAGGTTAAGTGCCACTTTGAGTATCAAATAGGGAACATATGGCTTGGATGTTGCACAAGGATCGGTCCCAGTTAGTTTGAAGAAGGGGCTGGCTAGAGCAGCTCATGGAACCATTGTGGCAGAGAGCAGACCTACTTTATGAATCAGCATGAAAAGGCCCAAAGCTCCATTAACTATTTTATAGTAATATATCCACATCTTGATTTTGCTTTTATGATAGTCTTTATTTCCTGGGAACTAGCTTCTCTTGGCTCTCAGTTTTGTTACCAGACATAAAGCAGGTATGTATGACTCCCTTAACTTCTTGACTCCTCATTTTTCTTATTTTATAAACTGGAGCCACTTCTTTTCTCTATAATTAGTTTTGTCTTTATAGCAAAATAGGCAGCTAGGTGATTCATGGATACAGTGCCAGGTCTGAAGTAAGGAATATTCTTCCTATGAGTTCAATCATCAAGTAGTTAATAGCTGTGTGACCCTGGGCAAGTCAGTTAACCCTGCCTCAGTTTCCTTACTCATAAAATAAACCAGAGAAGGAAATGGCAAATTGTTCCAGGATCTTTGCCAGGAAAACCCAAAATAGGGTCATGAAGAGTCAGATATGACTGAAAAATGACTAAACAATATATCAAAATGTCAAATAAATGTTAGCTACAAGTTATCTCACACATTAACAAAGTAACCTATATTAACACAAAGTTTACAGGGCTTAAGTTATAAGGGAAGTCATCTTTGACCTCTCCAACTCAACTTCTTTTCACTGATGGAACCCATTCCTACTATTCAGCTTTTGCAAGATATCAAGTAAAACCTCTTACCAAGGACTATCTTGATCCTCTTCCTGAGTAAGATGTTTTATTTTTATCAATTTTTATTTTTCCTGTTAACCAATATTTATTTTCTCTCTGCCTTCTCTCCACTGGAGGAAAAAAAAACAGAAATTTTACAACAAATATGCACAGTCTTGACTTACAAGATTAAGGTTACAGTCATTCTGTAAAGAAAGAAATCCTCTTTCTCGTCTTTCTCTGAACCTCAGTCATTTTCTCTCCAGCAAGGAGAGGTAAATAGAATCTTTGCAAATGATATCTCACAGAATGGGCAATTAAACTTCCACTTAAAGATTCTATAGTCTATCATATGGGTATAGTAATAGGATATTGTCTCTGTGGAAGAGATTTTTGAAGTTGCTGTTATATATATACACATAAATGCATATATACATTCATAAACATGCATCTTTATGTTATGTTATATTACATGTATATGTACACATATAAACATGAATATATATATAGAGAGAGATCTTTATATATGTATATACATATATATATATATGTATGTGTATACATATATATATATATATATATATATATAAAATATCAGTCACTTGTAGATAGCCTTTTTCCTAATTGAATTCTGCCATATAACAAAGAAAAAGAGTGAAGAAAAAAAAATAAAAACAATGCTTCAGTGACCAAGTCTAATAATCTATCTACCATTTCCCATTTGTAGTCCCTCATCTGGGCGTATCAGACCCAGCAGCAGGAAAAATTGTGTTGAAATCCCATTTTAGATGTATACTCAATATTGGTTTCTGGGGAAATCATTTAGCATATATGTGCCTGGGTTTCCCCATTTTTAAAAGAAGTGGTTTGGGGTGAGTGGTCTCTAAGGTCCCTTAGGGTTCTCAGTTTGAGGCTTTCATGACATTCAGACATAAGGGAAGAATGCTCTTTTCCATCCTTTCTCTGGGGCCAACTGGTCATTAGGACTGGTCAGTCTTTGGCTCCCTTTCAGAGTTAGGTTGTTTGGCACTGTAGTGATCCTGCTCATTTCCCCAATTCCCTTTGTAAAGCCAGTGAGGGAAGATTTCATCTTGATAGTGTGATAAGGCCTCTGGCAGGATCACAGATTTTGCTGCCTTTCTCCACTGGGGAAACCAGGTTCAGTGCAAAAAGCCAACTATGTCAGTACTTTTCCACCCAGCCCCGCATCCTGCCTTGTGATACCCTTTGACTCAATGATTCCATTGTTCAGAATATATTTTGAGAGAATTATAAAGAACAAAGAGCTGTCTCTTCAAAGATTTTCATAATAGTATTATGTGCCGTTGGAAAAAAATGTGCAAGCAAATGTGCAATAATAGCAGAATGGTTGGTTAAAGGAATTGAGGTGCATCCATGGAATGGAATAATATAAAGCAATTAAGATAAACAATTAGAAGATATGAAGGGTCCTGCAAAGAATCTTATCAAATAATGCAAACTTTAAAAAAAAAAAGCTGAGCTAGAGGATTGGAAGAAAAGTGACTGAAAATAAAGAAACACAGATCCTAGTGAGTTCTTAAGAAATACTAAAGAAGCTTTTGATACTTCATGCATCAAAATTAATTATTTAAAAAAATAGGTAGTATGCCAGTATAGTTATATTCTTGAGGTAGGTAGGTGGCTTAGTGGATAGAGCCACTGGCCTTGATGTCAGGACAATGAGTCTATATCCTTTCTCAGCTACCAATCATGAACCCAGGCAAGTTGTTTAATCTTTCTGCCTCAGTTTCTTCATCTGTAAAATGGAGATAATGATAACATTTAAGTTCCAAGATAATCTTAAGGATCAACTTAGAAAATATGTGATAATCTCTTTGAAAACCTTAAAGTGATATTGATTAAAGTTAATGAAGCATATAACAATCCATGATTCAGGTATCCCTGAAAAATACGATAACAATATCCATTGTCATTTTGGGAGGAGCTACTAATGCTGAAGTTACATTGACTTTCTATTGAAACATTTAATTTAACAATAAACTTAATTCCTACTTGTTTTTTTGAAGGGGTCCAGGATTTTCCCCATAATCAAGAACCAAAGAACAAGGATTATACACGTATGTTCAGGCTGCTGGTCCAAGGAACTGCTGATGAAGCAGCCTACTGTTTGAAACAATTCTAGGTGTCCTTGATATTAACTTTACTCAAATCCAGAATGATTAGCCTCCCTCATTTCCTGAAAACTATGATTTGTGGCCCCTATCCAACTGATTTGTCTCACAAACGAAGCAGGTTCTCTAAGTATAGATTATCCCCATTTTACAGATGTGGAAATTGAGAGAGGTTAAATATTTTGTCCAAAGTCCCACAGTCTTCTATGTGTCAGGGGCAAGGTTCAAACTCAAGAGTTCTTGACTCTAGGTCCCTGACTTATCTACAATGCTGTTTCTATACTAAGAAACAAGAGTCCCAGGGGCTCATGAGGATTCCTAAAACACAAAAAGCAGGCTGGCTCCTTTGACTAGAATTCCATCCCTTGGTTTCTTAGAATCCCTAGCTCCCTGTCATTGAACTCCTCCCATCACCATTAACTGGTGTTCCCTGGACACCATTATATATGTCAACTCTTTATCAACCCTGTGAGGTCAATACTTTTGTTATCGCCATTTGATAGATGAGGAAAAAGATGTAGAGATGGGAAGTGACTTGCCAAATATATATGTTGCTTCAGATACCAACCATGGTTGGGCAAATTGCTTAATCTCCTTCTGCCTCAGTTTCCTCATCTATAAAATGAGGATTCCAAGGATTAAGCCACTAAGAAACTAGTGTAATTCTAAGGCAAGATTCAAACTCACTCCCTATCTATGTTCCTGCGGGTTATGACTCATTTTTGATTCTTTGGTTGATTTGGTTTAGTATCCCCAGTGCCCAGCACAGTGCCTGGCATGATGCCGGTGCCCTCCTGGTGCATTACTCCTCATTACGCCAAGACCATGGGCCCTGAGGGGCTAACTAGCCCACATTGTGTTGATAGGTTAAAACACATGTATAGCCTGTTGTCATGGAGACTCAGATTGGGACAAGGTTAAATGGTCCAAGGTCCAATTTGTGCAGAGTTCTCCATAAATCAGTCACACTCTTAAGACCTGGTGAATTATTTTGTCTCCTTAGAGCTGTTCTTATGATCAAGCCAGAGGGGGTCTCTCCCTGCAGAAGGTCTGAAGAACAGCACCTGTGAGTGTTAAGAGTCTTGAAGGGTTTGTATTTAGTAAAACAGTAACTTACTGTTGTTTTTGTTGTCATTGCTTTTAAATCTGCCTCATTGATTCAGTCTTCCCAATCTGCACCCTATACTCTGAACCAGCATGCACTAAAACAAAAACGCTGCTTGTGGGTTGATTGAATAAACAAGCAGAGGAGTCCCTGGTCCAGGAAGAATTTCTGGATGCAGAGAAGTCCTGACTGAAGGGGAGACATTTCTAGACCAGGAAGAAATCAAGAACTGTGAAGGACTTTGGAGACCTTCCTTCCTCTAACACCCCATTCTTTTAAATGGGGACACTGACCTTAGGAGGTGAAGTCAAGGCAGCTGGGTGGTTCAGTATGTAGAGACCTCGAGTTAGAATTAAGAAGATCCGAAATCCTATCTGCCTGAGATGCTTCTTAACCAGATGATGCTGAGCAAATCAATTCATTTCTCTGCACTCATTTTCTTATCTGTAAAGATGATCCTATTCTCTCCTCAGTTGTTATTTGTCCATTTTCAAAATCATGTCTTGACTTGAGAATGAATTGGATTGAAATGAGTTAGAGCTGTATAAAATCATTAGTCTCACTACCTTCCACAGTTATGGAAGCCTGGTAGTGTGAATAAAGAAAGGATAACTAGTGATGGCCAGGGATGCAGTGGCTAACTTTGGCACCCTCCCTGGCTGGCCAAGCTCTAAGAGCTCCACAGCATCTGCTTCAACTGCTTCATGGTCACTGGTACAAACTGTTGTCAATCAACCATTCCACTGGGAGAAGTTTTCACATGCTCAGGGCATTCACTCCCCTAACTCACTGATGGGTTTGAGGTCTGTCAGTTACCCTGAACCCTAAAATATTCCTTATTTCACAGATGAGAAAGCTGAGGATGGCAAAGATTAATTCAGTTTCCCAGAAGATTGGACTGGATAGCTTACAATGTACTTCTGAATCTCTGATCCTACGAGTGAATTGTCCAAGGTTACAATGAAGTTATATTTCATATATAAAATTTAAATCCAAGTTCCCCGACTCCAGGACCAGCAGTATCTCCACTGGGTCACATCATGCTAAGGACATGCTTCTATATAGACAAGAGAACCTGTAAATTGTGAACTTAAATCCAGTAAGGAACTGCAGCCATCAGTGTCTAAAGTCCTTGAAAGAGCCAAGAGCTGCCCTTCCCCATGACTACAAATCTCCCAATCTCTCTGCACCCTCTAAACCTGCCTTGCCTCAAGCATTAATGTGCCTGATAAAAAAAAAAAACCTCCCATTCCTATCCAACCATATTGCTTTTCTGTTCTGTTGAATTGCTGGTTCATGAGAGGGGGCAGGATTGTTTCCCACCATCTTTCCCTCTAAATGTGTCATTAAGTCAGCTATGCTAATGTCTAAATAGCCTTTTGAGGGCTGCCCTGGGAACCTGACCCCAAAGTGGAGTTTGTTTCTATGGGAAAATGCATTTAGAATCACAAAGAACTGACTTGAAAACACCTTTTGTAACATGAACTCTTTGGACGTTCGTCACTGCTTGTTCTTCTAGCTGTATTCCTGCCAACTCTTTTTTCTTCATCCAATCCAATTAGAGTCAAATATTTGTAGATCCAGATTGAGAGATTGTTAGTTAGGGTTGAAAGAACTTAAGAGACCATGTGATCCAATGCTTTTATGCCACAGACAAGGCAAGAAACCAAGGCCTAGAGGCGTGCGGTAATTTATCTGAAATTCACAGCTATTGGGGAACACAGTCCGGGTTTTGAATCTAGATCTTCTTCCATATGTGATAGCCATAACTAAAATAATCAAAACATTCTAGACTTAATGAGACTACCAGAGATCATTTAGTACAATCTCTCTCTGAAGACTGTATTTCTTCTGCAACATCCCTGACTTGAAAGAAGTTAGTCAACAAGCATTTATTAAGCACCTACTATGTGCCAGGTACTACACTATGTATTGAAGACACAAAGAAAGGCCAAAACTTGATCCTTTCTTTAAATAAACTACAGAATCTATTAAGAAGCATAAAACCCTTTTGAATCTCTAGTAATAGGAAGCCCATTTCTTCCCAAAGTAGTGCATTCGATGGCTAGCCAATTCTGATTGTGAAGAAGTTCACAGTTATAACATCCTAGACACTGCAACTTATTGCCTTTGGAGCAAAGCAGGAAAAAATATAATCTTATCCATATTTCCAAAGGTTTTAAGACATCTGTTAGGCCATTCTTCAAATTAAATACTTCCAGTTCCCCCAGCCCACCCCATATGATATGATCATGAGGTCCTTCACCATTCTAGATGACTTTCTCTAGATAAACTCTAACTTTCCCTGCCCTGATTTCCTTGGTTCCTTTATAACTTTACAGAATTACATAATATCAGTGCTAGAAGAAGAACTGAGATCCTCGAGTAATCTTTGAAGAGGACTCTTCTCTTCTCTATCCATTTAAAGTAGTTAGCACAATTATTATCATTGTCATTTTACATATGAAGAAAGCAAGACTGAGCAATTATGTTTTTTGTTTTTTGTTATTGTTTTGCCAAAGGTCTCAGAAAAAAAAACAGTTGATATGGACCTCAGTCTAAGTCTCTGAATTTATGGTCTAATGTTCATCTGACTACACCAAGATGTCACTTAAGCATCAAATGGCATCAATGGACTAAATTTTATATGATGAAACTTTGAGAATAAATATAAAGGTCTAGAATTGGCTTTGGAAATTTGAGCTGGGTTCAATCAATGGTGTCAAATGTAGGGTAAGAAAATTAATGCAATTTGCAACAGCAGAAAGCAAGAGGAGGAAGGTTTAGATCTTTGGTATTTTGCCCTAATCATATCACATGTGGAGTCTTATATTTAGTTCAGAATGTCACGTTTTAGGAATATTAATAATAATAATAATAACACCCAGTATTTACAAGATGCTTTTTTGTTTTCAAGAGACTTTACACTCATTTGATCCCCAAAATAATGTTGTAGGTTAGATATCATCATTGTACTCCATTTTTTTAGATGAGGAAACCGAGGCTGAGAGATGTTAATGGATTTTCTCATGGTCACACAGGTACTAAATGTCTGAGACAAGATTTGAACTCTTGTCTAACTCCAAGTTCTGTGTTCAATTCACGATGCCCCTTAGATGTTTCTTAGAAAGATATTGATATATTAGAGCCAAGTAAGACCAGATTAGTGAAGGTGCTTGAGATCAGGCCATAGAAGGCACTGCTCTAGGAGTTTTCTTTTAGTATGAGAGTAGTCAGAATTTCCTATAAGTGGAAATGCTCTCCACCAACTTGGACCTGCAACTTGTTGGTCATTTATGAGGTCTGGAAGGCAGAGGTGGAGACTTGCCCATTTCACAGACAGCAGCTAGCAAAGGCAGGACTGGACTCCAGTTTCCTAATCCTAAACCGTCTGAATATCATCATGCTACTATTCCAGGGTTCTTAATAGTATCTAATATGAGATGCTGCATTCACCCTATTAAAGTTCATCTTGGGACAGCTAGGTGGTGTTTTAGGGCATAGAGTATACCAGCCTGGAGTCAGGATCATCTCCCCGATTTCAAATCCAGCATTAGACATTCCTTAACTGTGTGATCCTGGGCAAGTCACTTAACATGTTTTCCTTAGTTTCCTCATCTATAAAATGGGCTGGAGAAGGAAATGGCCAACTACTCTAGTGTTTTTGCCAAGAAAAACCTCCAATAGAGTCACAATGAATTGGATGCAACTGGTATGACTGAATAATAATGTTTCTCCAACCAGTTTTTTTTAGACTTATTTTTCATTACTTGTTATTTTTTTTTTACCAAACTCTATATTCTAGTCAATGAGGACTTCTAATGGTTCCCTATCCAGAGCATTGTATCTCTGCCTCCATGTTTGTGCATCAACCTTTGCCCAGATCATCAGAACACATCTGACCAGTGCTGGGTCCACAATTAAAGATGCACAGTAAGAGTAGCCAGGGGACATTGCAACAGGATGATCCATCGAAGGCACTCTGGGTATTTTGTTTGGATAACATGCTGACTGTCTTCAAACACTTGAAAGTTTGGCTTGCGGGGCAGGGATGAATGTCTTAGCTCGGCCCAGAGGGCAGAATTAAAAACAGGGGGTAGAAATTGCAAAGAAGCAAATTTAAGCTGAAGTCAAGAAACACTTGCTAATAATAGAAGTATCTGAACCAGAACATGTAGCCTGGGAGCCTGACCCCTGAGCTGAAGGCCTTTAAGCAAGGCCCCTAGGAATACCTAATGTTGCTTTGGCTATGGCTTAGACCACAGGTCCTTTCTGATGCTGTGGGTCTGCCAACACACTCTTTCCCCATTTTGATTTCTCAATTTTCTTCATTGCCCAGCTCAGGATCCTCCTCTTCCAGGGAGCCTTCACTGATTGTCTTCCCCTGCCATATTTCCATTATTCCAATTACCTTGCATTTATTTCTCCATTTGGAAGATGTTTTCTCTCAGTAGACTATAAACTCCTCACGTTACAGACAGTGTATCTTTCTTGTCTTCATGTCCCCAGTACTTAGTGAAAGGCCTTTGTCTTTGTAGGTACCCATGAAATAATTTGGGAATAGAATTAATTTGTGAGTCAATTAACCAGCAGTCATTTAGTATCCAAGGCAGGGACAATTAGGTGGCTCTAGGGATAAAGCTGCAGGAACCAGAAAACCAGAGTTCAAAATTGACTTCTCAGTCTCTAGCTATAAGACCCTAAGCCACTCATTTAACTTCTTCATGAGATCATCATTATGTAGATAATTATGAGAAAGACGGAAATGGCAAAGCAGTTCAGTATCTTTGTCTGGAAAACCCCACAGAGGGTCACAAAGAGTAGGATATTGTTGAACAACAAAAAGCCAGGGACAGAAAGGGACAATGGAAAAGAAATCAGGAAAACCTTGATCTATTCCATGGAAATTCATCATGGACTCATAGGATCCTAAACATTGGAACTGGAAGGAACTTTAAGGTATTTAATCCAAATACACATAAGTAACACTATTTTTAGAAAATCTATTATCTTATAAATGAAGAAGGCAGGGGTGACATAATTAAGAGAACTGGTTTGGGAGTTGAGGACCTTGGTGGAATCCCAGGTCTAATCCCAGGAATAAAGGCTAGTGACTTCTCTCTGCATCTCAGTTTCCTCTTTTGTAAAATGGTAAGATTGAACAAGATCACCAGGTTTAATTCAGTAGTAAATCTGTAATCTTGTCATCCTTTGAAAGTTCTGAGACATGAAATGCAGCTAACAAGTAACCAGGCTGACTTTTTTAACCTAGGTCTCCTAACTTGGGGTTCTTTTCCCTCCCCACAGCTGACCCCTGAGCAGGCAATATCCAGGTAAGTAGTCAATAACCCCTAACAATCCATGAATGATGTATCTCAATAAGACAAAAGCCAAGTCTTCTTCTTGGGAATACTGGTTGGACTCAAATGATGCATTTCATCTTACGGTTTAAATATTTAAAGCCCTCATTTTAGGGCTCTGTTTGCAGGCCTTTCCATTCATGTACAATTCATCCCAAATCCTCTAAGGCTAGATAAAGAAAGCTGTATTCGGCTTTCATCTACAAAAACATTTTTCATGTTTCATACTTAAAAATCAGCAGAATTGCCATGGTCATTATTGATTCCAGGCCAAAGATTTTCATGACTATCTTTTCAGCAGAAATGTGGCAGTGGCAAATTTGGGGCATCTTAAATAATGACCAGGCAAACAAAGCGGAAGGCCAGTTATATTTGGAGTCAGTCTGGGTTCAGATCTTATATCTTGCCACTTAACTAATTTATGACTGTGGGCAAACCCCCTAATCTCTGGGATTCTCAGTTTCCTGGTCTGTATGATGAAATCACTGGACTAGATAATACTGAAGGTCCCAACAGGTGTAAATCTATGATGTTTGAATCTGGGCAAGAGGGACCTGGGTAAAGGTTCCTCTCTAACTTGTCAGCAGTGTGACCATAGCAAATCCCCTCCATTTTCTGAGTCCCAGCTGCCTCATCTATAAATTGACAGTAATGATTGCAATACCAATATCACCAGGCTATGGAAGGGACCTAATGAGATCATGTACCTGAAATGCTTTAAAAACCTTATCTAACAGCACTATCTTAATGCCAGCTGCCATTACCATTAGGTTGGAGTGGGCAGATCATTGAGCTGGGACAGGAACTTGGCTTTTAATGTTGACGTTGGCCCTAAATAGTTCCATGACTCTAGGCAAGTGATTTAATTTTTTTTCTGAGCTTTAATTTCTTCATATGTAAAATGATATTTGAACCACACAGCTTCTGATAGTGTCATATGGTGAACGGAGCCTTAGGTTTGGAATTAGAGAACCCCAGAGCAGTCAGTTAGTACCTGAGAGACATTTCTAAAGTCTGTTTCCACAACTACAAAATTTAGAAGTTGAAGTAAATGATCTCTCAAACTTTTTCCCCATCTTGATCCCAGAGAAACTCTTAAACATGTTCTCCTTTCCTTTTGCCTTTCACACCTCTCCTACTCTGCGAGAAATCTCACTTTAGTGAGAAAATTGGGGGTATTATGTGTTTACTGCCCTTCTTTTCATCCCAGTAACCCCTGACATCAACTCCCACATGCCTCCTTAATAAGGACTGACAGGAAAATACTGAGGAAATAGTTTTCTTTTAGGGAGTTCCTTCTAGATATGGACTCTTCCTCTGGAGTCCTTAGGTCAGCCTTCTAGAGCTTTGCCATCAAATCCAATGAAAGGAAGGCTTGTTTTTTATTCTGAACTAGGTTGGGTGAGATCTTGCTTGACCATTGCCATGTTTAGCATGAAAAAACCCCTTATTTTTAATCTAAATAGTATCTCACTTGATTATTTCTCTTGAATAGTAGGGGAAAATAAATGCTGGATTGATGCTTGCCTCATTTCACTGAATAAAATGAAGTCATCCACTGAAGTTCCCACTTCTCTCCTCCACATTTCATATCACCCAAATGCCTTCTCTACTATCTCCCCCCTTGATTTTTGCCTTCTAAGGAGATAAGGTATTCATCTCTCCTGCTACCTCAAACCCCTCCTCTGTATACATATGGTCCCATTCCTTCCCACCTTGTCCAGCAGATTTTTTCCTACCACCCTTCTTACTTTCATTCATCTTTAATCTCTCCTGTCTACCGAATGCTTTCTGCTCTCTTGATATTTTCAAGTATGTTCATGTTATCTCATCCTCAAAAAGACCAATAATAATCTACTCCAGCTAGCTAATGTCTCACATTTATATTATCTTCTTCTTACTGGTGAAACCATCAAGGAGGAAATAACTCTAAGGGAACAATTTTGCAGAAGGCTAGAGTAAATGAGGGTAAAAATGGAAGAGAAAGAAGAGGGAAGTGAAGGGGAGGAAAGAAAAAGGGAGGGAGAGAATTAATGTATATGCCTTAGATTGCTTTTAAGATCATTGGAAAATAGCTGAATCAATTACAGTTTATGAATATAATAGAATTATACCATAAAATTGTAAGATAATTTGAGAGAAATTGAGCATTATGAACTGATAAAAAGTGAAGGGAACTGAACCAAAAAAATAGCTTGTGCAGGGACCAAAAATATTGTAAAGAAAAATAATTTTGAAAGGTCTAAGAATTTGGATCATTGTAATAACCAACCAGGTCTCTGAGGTCCCAGGATGAAGGCAATTATCTACTTCCTGACAGAGATAATAGACACCAGTTCCAGAAAGAGACATATGCTTTTGGACAAGACCTCTGGATCAATGAATTCTGCTTGATTACATTTGTTTATCACAATTTTTGTCCTTCTCTGTTAATTGTAGAAATTATTGGTGGTGGATAAGGGTTAGCAATTGTCCAAAATAAAAAAGGTCACTTACAAATTGTAAAAGTGTAGAAGAAAACAAGGAACCTATATGGAACAGATCACCAGCTTAATATAGGATCTCCTTTCTGTATTTTGTTTCATCTCTGAAAATGCTCCTTTGTTGGTGTTTTAAGTTCAAAAGTAAAAATTAAGAATGAATTAGAATATCAAAGGTGTTACAAGGGTGAATATTAAAAACTTTTTGCCTGTATTTTGAAAATAAAAAGCTATTTAAAAAAGGAATGAGTTAGAAATCAGGACATGCTAATGCCATTATACTATTCTCCAGTCAGACCCTGCTGAAATATTCTATTTGGTTCTGGGGACTACAAAGGCCTTTAAAGCTGGAAAGTCATCCAAGAAGATTAACTAGAATGTCAAAGGACCTTCTGCTCTTTCCAGAAAAGGAGAGATTGGAAGAACTGAAGATTTTGAGGTTGAAAGAAGAATGATTGTTTTCTCCCAAACCTTTCTCCCAACATTTAAAGAGCTTTCGTATTCGAGTAGAATAATGCACCTGTTATTCTGGCCCCTATTCCCCTAGCCAATGCCCTCCTTCTATGCAGCTATATTGTATTCAAATGGCATGCACCATTTCCCATCTCCTAGTCTTTGTAGCAGTTCTCCATGCCTGGAATATGCAACCCTTTTGATCTCTGCCTCAATTTCCCCCAATTCCTCCAAGATCCAATTCAAATGCCATCTTTGAAGTCCTTTCCCTGTTCTCCCAATTCCCAATTGCTTCTTTTCAGATAATTTTCATCTACAATACATCTATCTTCAATTTAGCTAATTATTTATATATTGTCTCTCCATTACAACAAGAGTCCCTTGAGATCAGGGGCTATTGTTGGTTTGATTTTCCTTTCTTTGATTCCCAAGTTGTTTTTGGGGTTTTGGGGTTTTTTTTGTTTTTTGGTTTGGTTTTTTTGTGCTAAGGCAATTGGGATTAAGTAACTTGCCCAGGATCGCACAGCCAGGAAGTTTTAAGTATCTGACAGTAGAGTTGAACTCAGGTCTTCCTGACTTCAGAGCTGGTGCTCTATCCACTGCGCCACCTAGCTTGCCCCTTGTCCTTCATTCTTAAAGAGGAGCATGACATCAGGGAGGTGACACCATGGCATGCAATAAATTGGATTGAGTGAGGGAAGGCTGGGCAAAGTCACCAGTCTTACTTTCCGTCCCAGACCTGGATCTGGTGGGCAGATCTAGATCAGGATGACTGGAGATGGCACACACTCCCACCCCAGTACTTAGGGGAGCATCTAACATATCATAGGTACTCCCAAAATACCTGGTGATGACAGAACTATACAAATCAATGGCATCCCCAGCCAGATCTGTGAGTGTAAAAGTGGCAAAGAAGAAGCTTCAGTTTGACATAAGCAATAATTCTCCACAAGTAAAATTGCCTCAGGACACAGAGCATGTTTCTCCTCCCTGTAAATCTTCAAACAAAGGCTGGACATTGCTTCAGAACTTGCGCTGAGGAGCTTGAAACCTTGTTCAAGATCCTCCCAGGAGTATCCAGGCAAGATGGCAGCCATCTATCATTCTCACTCCATGAGGAGCTACCTTGTCTTGAGATCAATATCATGGAAAACAAGAGGGATATAAGCATTTATATGGTACCCATGTGCCAGGCACTGTGCCAAGTGCTTTACAATATTATCTTATTTGAGCCTCAAAACAACTGAGGTATACCAGTATAACCATGTACATAGTTGAGGAAACAAAGTTAGATAGCAGTTAAGTGACTTGCCCAGGATCATGTTTGTCTTCAATTCGTTCTTAACAATTTTACACACACACACACACACACACACACACACACACACACACAGTACTCCCGACTCCTAGTGTAGTCCTAACCATTATACCACCTACTTCCTCAAAGCTCTTCAGAATCACAAAAAAGTTGTCAAATATGTAAATTTGTTGAGATGTTTATTTTTTTATTTCAAAGAAAGACTGATACTTTTCTTTATCATGACTGCTGATAATATTCACTTCCAATTATTCACCTTTAGCAGCCTTTCCCACTCAGAAGACAATCATCAGCCCCACTTGGGCTTATACAAACCAATAGGAGAGAAAAATGTGGCCCATGACAAGACCAACATGAGAACTTTCTGCTTTTACGGTTTTTTTAATTTTCAACACTGACTTCAAGATTTTTTTCCATGAGCCACACTTCCGACTTAGACCCTTATGTTTACTTCTGAGTTGCTTTTCCAGGAACTCTATAAGCAAGGGTCAACAAGCAGAGGTCAATACTCCACCAACGAGGAGCACAAAGTCAGCTGAGGTGATGGGGGTGAGGGCCAACCAGAAATGGTGGGAGAAAATGATCCAATATTGTAAATAATTTCAAGTGACTGAATTTAATTGTCCGATGTTGGATAATGTGGTGAAACTGGAGTTACCAACTTGGTTTTTGGGATAAAGCATCAAGGAAGCATTTATTGAAAGCACAGGGTATTTAGGTTTATCCTCTGCTCTTCCCAATCTGTCTTTGCCTCACTGTATAATATACTTTCCTTCCTAAATTCTCCCTTTTGACCAATCTGGCTGACTGACTATTCACTATATGGGACACTCCAGTCACATCTCTTTTAGCAGAATTCATCTTAGATACATGAAATGTATCCCTTCCAGTCTCTTATGTAAAAATCTTCTTTATTTTCTAATAAACTCAACCTTGGGTGCCCCTGCTACAATATGGTAGCTAAATGGCATTGGAAATGGAACACTGGACTTGAGTTAGGAGCATGAATTAAATTGCTGCCTCAAACACTAGCTCCTGGAACCCTGAGCAACTTTCTTAACCTGTGTGGCTCAGTTATACATCTGTAAAATGACAATGATAGGAGCATCTACTTCATTTTGTTATTCCAAGGAACAAAAGAGATTATATTTGTAAAGCATTGCCCAAACCTCATGAAATTACATAAATGTTAGCTATAACCATAATAATAATTATTATTATCATCAGTTATAAAAGATAATTTCCTCTTCATCCCAGCTGTTTGTCCCTCTACTTAAAGGTTACGTTCTGTATTTAATTTGTATATTACTTATATGTATTTTTTCATTGTATACATATCATTCCTGCCCATCCCTACCCTACCTTCTGATTAGACTGAAGGCTCCTTTATGGACAGGAACTTTTGTTTTTGTTTTTGTTTTTTGTTTGTTTTTTTTTTAATTTCCTCTTTTCTAAATACATAATAGGTGCTTAATAAATGCTTGGTGATTAAAGGAATGAAGAGAACTAGAAAAAAGGAAGGCAAGTACAGCAACCAGTTGATCACTATTTGGAAAGCAATTAAATCATACTTTAACACGAGCTGGAAAAAAAAAGAATTACTCTGGAAAGTAGACAAGAAAATAAAGGGACAAAGTTTGGCATGGCAGGTTGCAAGGCACGCCAAGAATCCAAAAACTTTATATCCTTTTAACTAGAGTGTTATTTAATATGTACTATTCTATATTACATCTCATGATTTAATAACCTTTAGCAAAAACCAATAAGCAAGAAGGCTTTTTGACATCATGGAATCAAGTCTCTTTCATAACCCCTAGCATTTAACAAATCTGCTGAGGCTTCTCTGAACTTGCTTTGGGCATCTCATTTGGTCTTTATTTACTTTCTAGCAATTGTTTTTGCAATTAACAATATTCCTTTAAATCAATTAATCATTTAGATTATTTCTCAATCAAACCTAAATTTTTGATAATACAAATAAAGTAACTAAGAGTATTTTAAGACAAAAGCCCTGGCCCCAATTCTCCCAATTTGAAGTATTTTTATACTAACTGTCTAGTCAATGGGTAGACTCATGCTAGGCTTTGCAGTTCTCCATGAAAAAAGAAATCTACACCAGAAGTTCCATTTTAATAAGTAGTTCTCTTTCTGGTAATCTCAGAAAGAAAGGAACAGTATTGTCGTTTGCCACATGTGGTTGGTTGTCATTGTCCTTTGTTCTTGGAGAGAACCACAGTGATATCACTAAGTTGGAGTCAAGGTACAGTGTGGCCGATGATGGCTCATCACATCACTCTGAGCTTGGAAGACTACAACATGTTAGGCACAAAGAATACATATGAACATTTGGAGTCAAATCTCTAACTTTGTGCATGTCACATTTGTTTTAAGCCACTGAAGCTCTGCTTTGCTCATGGAGGACTGTACCTTCTTTAATCAGGGCGTGCTATGTTAGGCTGTCTAGCCCTGGGTCAGCTTCCCCCTGTTTATATTTGAATCCAAGATCTCTTCAGACTTTGTCCTTGTAGAGTTTCTCCTGAACTTCATGTGAGTACCTGTGCTATTTGAGTTCTCCATAAAATAGTCCGTCAATATGTCATATGTTTGACCTTTGGAGAACATGGCCAGTTGCATTCTTGGTAGTATACTTTGAATGCTTGGAAGTTTAGCTTAAGAAAGCATCTGGTGTCTGGTACCTGGGCCTGTCAGGTGATCTTCAGAATCTTCCTAAGATAATTCAGACAGGAGCAATTCAGTTGTTCGGTCATCCAGCTAAAGATCATCATCTCCACAGCACACATTTTTGGTTTTCCCTATATTTATTGTCAAGCTATACTTTGAGTTACCAGAAATGGAACATCTCTGAAGTTATGTGCATAGCCTTGAGCAATTCACTCACCTTGCCTGTGCCTCGGTTTCCCCAGGTATAAAAATCATTTGAACTTCATGGCTTCTAGGGTCCCTTCTAGCTCTAGATATCTGGGTAATGAAGGATCAGCAGGCTCTGAAAAACTCCTGATCTTGATGTGAGAGCAGATCAGGGCTATCCACAAACAGGACTTTCTGAGGTTATTCATCACCACCTTTAGGGAAATCCCCTTCCATTTGAACTCTGCACCCTATATCCTACAAAAACAAACATAGTCATGAATATATTTCTCCCTGTTTTAATTCTTATTTGATATTAATAATGAAAGTACCACCAAAAAAAGTGCAACATTGTTAGAAGTGCTTCAGATTTATCAATACATAGCACTCAAGGAAGACTTCTCGTTGCTTGGGATGGTCACCAATCGTACTTCCACCTGGCTGACTGAGTGGCTAAGAAGAGTATCTTTAAAAAACGTAGCCAAGGTATATAGAGATATCCTTTCTCCTTGGACTAACATCCAATTAGCTCACAGGGAATCTGGCCTTTGGATTAGTGGGTGAGATCCCTTTCCCAAAGTGGCATTTATCACAAAAGAGAAGCCATGGTATCGAGAGCTTCCCATGTCATAGTAAAAATGATAAACCACAGCCCCTGCTCCAACCTCCAACAATCATTTCAAACCTCCATGACAAGGATTTGGCTAATGACTTAAGGAAGCCTGCATTTCCTCCTGGAAGGAGGCTGGTATATTCCTGTTAGCTCGATACCAATTAGTAGGGTTTGTTAAAAAAAACAACTTCCTCTGCAATTGAAGAGAAAAATAGCAAACACTTACCATGGTAACAAAACCAACAAATTGCAAATTATCACAGAAAAACCCAGCATGTGCATGGCAAGGGTTCCTTCCTCAAGGCTGGTCTGTGCTTCAGGACTTATAGAAGGAAGAAAGCCTCACAGGTTCCTCCAATAATGCCAAGCAATATGTTACCCAATTAAATGCTAGCAACTCAGCATCAGCCGGGGCAATTTGTCCCTCACCATGTTGATTGATATTTTGCTTAATTGTGTAAACCATGACACTGCAAATCTGTTTTCTAGAAAGGCAGGGACCCACTCAACTCTGCCCTAAGCTTCTTCATCAGACATCCAAAACATCTGCCAGTTCACAGATGACAATGATTTCTATTTGTGATTCATATCTATCTTTAACCAAAAAATAAAAACAAATTAACTACCTATCTAAAAACTGCAGGCTAGAGCTATTGATGCACAAAATATTTACATTAGGCAACAGGATGAGAGCTGATTTTTTTTAATTCTTCCCTCTAAGAATATAAGGAAAAGAAAAAGTACTGTTTGCACCCATACAGGGAATTCTCCCACCTGGAAGTTTCCTATACTAATGAAATAAATCACCAACTCAGTCCTTCTTCCCATCTCCAAGTTTTTGTATAATTTTCTGAGATAGAAAAGTCATGGATTTGTATATTCTTTAACAGAGAGAGAAAAATGAGACACAGAAATGTAAAATGACTTTATAAGGTCATAGAGCAATCTCAGAACAGATCCTGGAGAGATAGCATATCCCTATCTCCATTTTCCACCACAGCACTTTCCTGAATACTTGCTAACCAATTTGCCTCTGCCCCGGGAAACTCTTACAGACTTGACATTTCTCTACTTGCATTCTGCTCCTATAAATGACTGTTGGAAATTTCTTATTCCTTCTCTGCTCTGTAGGTGTATCCATAAGTAATTCACATTTCCTTTCCCATGTTCCCCCTCGTGAAATATGTGAACATTTATCTGCTATTCTTACAAGTTCCCATTAGTTAATTAATTCTACAAACTATATACAGAGCCCATTGTACATAGACCCTCAGAGAAATACAAGGGCAATCGCAATGTAGCACCTGCCCTCATGAAGTTTATGATCAGCACTATAAGTCCATTCAATCAATCAGTGAACCACTGACTATACAGTCAAAGCCCCTTGACATTTTCTGATTCGTGTGGTTCAGATAAGAAAAGCTTTCTGAGTTAAAGGCTAGACCAAGACGTGGTGCCATTGGAACTGATAGGATTCTGGAAATTGAAATGGAAAGGAAGAGAGAGGACATTAAATCCCCACCCTCTAACTTTAAAAATGAGGAAATGGAAACCTGGAGAGGTTAAGTCACTTAATCAAGGCTCCACAGGGTATTAAACTGGAGGCAAGTTTCAATCCAGGTCTTTTGATTTTGGATATCAGTTCTCATTTCTATAGATAATTTTGCAAGCTTCTTATTGCCCGTGTACCCTAAATGATGCAATGTACTACGTGGCTTCTTGGAAACGAGGGTCTCTCTGAGGATTTGGCTATAGACCAAGTTAAGTAATGTATTCCTATATAGAAGTGTTATATTAAAAATATAAATTAAAGCATGCTTATTAAAAAAGGAATAAGCTACTTGATGGGGTTGAGTATAATTGTGATATAAGAAAAATAAGGGTCTGGGAGTCAGAATCAGAGAACTGGAATCATAAGCCTCATTCTGACACTTACTGGCTGGGTGACTCTGGCCAGGACACTGGATGTCTCTGAGCTTCAGCTTTCTCATCAGTAAAATAAAAATAGCCCAGTACTGTCTAGGTCACACAGTTGTGAGGAAAGAGCAGTTTCTTCATCCATAGGGCATCTAGATGGCACAGTACATAGTGCCGAGCCCAGAGTCAGGAGGATTCCTCTTTCTGAGTTGAAATCTGGCCCTGGATACTTGTGGCGCTGAGCAATTCATTTTACCATATTTGCCTCAATTTCTTCATCTGTAAAATGAGCTGGGGAAGGAATGACAAAGCACTCCAGTATCTTTGCCAAGAAAATTCCAAATGGGGTCTTGAAGAGAGGGATGAAACTGAATCTATTATAATCCCGACTCGGTCCTTGCCATCTACAAGACATTAGACAGGTTACTTAATCTTTACTTTACAGATTACTTAATCTTTAACAACTTAGTCTTGGCTTCCTTATCTGGAGAAGGAGGGACTTAAACAATAATATCTAAGGTCCTGAGTCCATCCACATTGGTCATGTTTCTCATCATCATTAAGCATTTATTAAGCTCCTATAACACGCCAAGCACTAAAAATATAAAATCAGGCTAAAAGCCCAAACTGCTTCTCCTAAAACCCAACAACAATAAATCCCTCGTTTTAATGTCAGCAGTCTCTGATGAGTGCTATATAACAATGAAGCAGGGGGTAATTGAAAAGGAGACAGACCGCCCTGAAGGATCATATTCTGGGCATAAGCATGTGGTAGCTCATTGCCAATAATGAATCATTACTATAGAATGGCATTGAAGGAAACTCAAAGGGCATGGGGGACCAGAAAAGGAGCTGAGAAGTTTGTGTAATAAGAGTCAAGGGACAGATGGGAAAAAAGGCTACTCTGCTCCCTAAGAATGCCAAAGGTCAACCTCTCCCAGTCTTCAGGTGAATGGACAGTTCCTCCTTGGGAGACATGGATAAGAATCCAGCAGAACGCAGGCCAATGAAGCGCAGTTTTCTGACAGCATCAAAGCACGTCCCTGAGTGCCACTGCTATTCTCTTTGGTGACCGAAGTGTGCAAATATAAAGATAGGAGAACTGGAGTTCAATTACTGAGGAAAGAATTTACTCTGGAACCCTGGGCAAGTCAATGAGCCCCATGACAGTCATCAGTTCATCTGTGAAATGGGAATAACCATTGCACTCACCTTCTAGGATGGCTGCTTCCTCTGCCATATTGCTCATGTATACAACACTCCCCATTCTTGCCTTTATTATCTCACCTACACACTAGTGCACTGGGTGAGAAACTGCTCAAGTTGTCCTCCCCTCAACACCATCCATTCTCCACAAAGCAACAAGGAAATTTTCACAAAGCTCTGGGCTGACCATTCGAGCCTCCCTGCTCAAGCAGCTCAAGTGATTCCCAGTGCTTCAAGGATTGACTGCAAACTCCTCACTACCATTTAAATCTGTTCTCCAGCTTCCTATCTCTCCATCCTTCTTGCTCAAGGCTCCCTCCCCATGGATTCTCTGGAAGGCAGCCCTGCTGCTCTCCTTAATACTTATGCACACAGACCACAACTTCCATCTCTATGCTTTTGCATGCTGGGACACACGCAACTCTCCTCAACTCTGCTGCCTGAAATTCCCAGTTTTCATTTAAGTCAAGAGGTAGCTGTTAAGCAACTGCTATATGCTGAGCACTGGAGGTACGCAGATTCAAAAGGCAGTTCCTACTCTTGAGGGACTCACAGTCCAATAGGAAAAATCAATGTACAAATGAGGTAGAAACAATACTTAAATAAGATAAAGTAGAGAGACTCACAGCAGGAAGGTCCCAAATTAAGCAAGAACAGGAATCACTTCTTGTATGTGATGGGAGTAGAGCTGGAGTATAAAGGGAGATAAGGAAGCCAAAAAGTGGAGGTAAAGAAGGAGAGAGTACAAGTAATGGAACAGCCATAGAAAGCACAAGCAGGTCAGGAGATTTAGGGTATCATCTGGGGTACAGAAAGGTAGCCAGGTTCCCAGAGCATTACATGAGCCTTTTACCCAGAGGATGGCCTGATGCTCCAAATGCAAGTGAACTTCCCAAACTATCATGCATTAAATATGTGTGTATATATTATATATGTGTGTATGTATGTATATGCTATATGTAGTATATATATATGAACATATATATAGTCTAAACATATATATACATATATATAGTCTAAACATATATATATATATACATTTATACACATATGTACACACACATATATATGTGTGTATATATATGCAACCTAGATATGCACTATATAGCTATGGGTATGTCTAGGTCCACATATCTCTCTACATACATATATAGCCTCCCATTATCTAATGTAAGATCTCTAAGGACAAAGTTGTTTTAGTTCTGGCTTTGTATGTCTGGCTCCTATCAGAGTGCCTGGCATACAGTTAGTGCTTAATAAATGCTGATTGCTTGCTATAAAGATGTTTGCAACCCTAAGCATGCTATATAAATTATAGGTATTATTACTACTAATAGAGATAGATAATTTATCTTTATATGTATGTTTATATAGTTATGTATATATATGTATATATTCATATATATGAGTGTGTGTGTGTGTGTGTGTTTACTGTCACTCCACGAATTCATTTCATCTGGGAGTTTGGATCCATATTTATGTGTTCCTCGCTAGAGACCGGAATTTGATATAAAATCAGTTTAAAATACTCTGCACAACGATTCAGACGACAGGCTGAGTGGTGAATGGGATTATCGCTGTTAGGAAACACACTAGGCAGGTTTCACCTTAGGTAAAATGACTTTCTCCTAGGCCTCTTCTCCTATCATACATCTCAACTTGTTATGGGAACGTCAGGTTTGGAAGACCGCCACTTCCAAATTACTCTTTTCCTGCATTTAGTCAAATAGATTTATTTGCAAGCCAGGAGATATTGCAGCCATTTATATTCCCAACATTCTAGCCTGGCCTATCACTCAGCAAACTTTGAAAGTAATAATAAAGCTTTATAGTTTGGGGCTCTTTCCAGTTTTCAAAGTACTCGCCCACACATTATTTCATTTGACTTGAGCCCCAGAGCAGCTCTGTGAGATGGCAATGGCAGGCATTTTTTTATCTCTAGCTGACTGAAGAGTAGGAGAAAGTGAGGAAAACCCCCAAGACAGGTTAGATCCACTATAATGCACCTGTGGGAGGATATGGACAAGGTTTACATAGGATTGGCAGGAAAGGAGGGTTCACATCTATATAATTTGGGGGGGGACATCTAAAATGGTGACATCACATTTCTACTGGAGTATGTATTATTGATGGAGCTGTTGGGATAAAGATCCATAGGGAAGAGCTAATACGCCAAAAGACTTGAGTCAGGATTCTAAAGGATCTTGCCAGACTTAACTTTATAATATGAAATATTATAGAGATGAATGTACAGTTTTATACTTTTGATTAAAAAAATCAGTTTTCCAGATCAAACACATAGGGGAAATTACCCTTTCATCTGAGACAGATTAGTATGGAGGTGAGGGGAGGTTAAGGTAAAAAAGTTAATGTGATCTTGGGTCACAAGAAGAAACTCAGTATAACTTGGGGGAGAGGAAATGAAAAATGCTACTGTTCTCTGCCCTGCTAAGACAAATCAAGGAACATTTTGGAAAAGGCAGTGAAAAACTGGAGAACATTGAGAAGAGAGCAATTAGGAGTGGGGAGGGATAAAGTCCATGCAGCCTAAAAAGCAATAAAAGGAACAAGAATAGTAATTATAATTTTTTTTTAATTTTAATAATTGCTTTTTATTTTCAAAATCTATGCAAAGATAGTTTTCCACATTCACCCTTGTAAAATCTTGTGATCCAAAATTTTCTCCCCTCCCTTCCTTCCAACCCTTCCCTTTACAGCAAGTAATCTGATATAGTTTAAACAAGTGCAATTCTTCTAAACACATTTCCACATTCAGCTCTTTTTGTAGTGGCAAGAAACTGGAAACTGAGTGGATGTCCATCAGTTGGAGAATGGCTGAATAAATTATGGTATATAAATGTTATGGAATATTATTGTTCTGTAAGAAATGATCAGCAGGAAGATTACAGAGAGGCCTGGAGAGACTTGCATGAACTGATACTGAGTGAAACGAGCAGAACCAGGAGATCATTAAACACAGCAACAACAATATTACATGATGATCAATTCTGATGCACATAGCTCTCTTCAAAAATGAGATGATTCAAAGCAGTGCCAGTTGTTCAGTGATGAAGAGAGGTATCTAAACCCAGAGAGAGGACTGTGGGAATTGAGTGTGGTTCACTACATAGTATTTTCATTCTTTTTATTGTTGTTTGCTTGCATTTTATTTTGTTTCTCTTTTTTTACTGGTTTGATTTGATTTTTCTTGTGCAGCAAGATAATTGTATAAATATATATGCATATAAATTGGATTTAACATCTATTTCTACCATGTTTAACATATATTGGACTACTTGTCATCTAGGGAAGAGTATGGGGGAAGAGAGGGAAATCTGAACACAAGGTTTTGCAAGGTCTAATGTTGAAGAATTGTCCATGAATATGTTTTGAAAAATAAAAAGCTTTAATTAAAAAAAGATAGGGAAAAACCATTTCCATATTTATCATGCTGCACAAAAAAATCAGATCAAAAGGGGGAAAAATGAGAAAGGAAAAAAAAACAAGCAAATAACAACAAAAAAGGTGAAAATACTATGTTGTGATCCACATTCAGTCTTCATAGTCCTCTTTCTAATTCAGATGGCTCTCTCCATCACAAGACCATTGGAACTGGCCTGAATCACCTCATTGTTGAAAAGAACCAAGTCCATCACAACCGATCATCATATAATTTTCTTGGTGCTGTGTACAGTCCAGGCTTTTCTGAAATCATCCTGCTGATCATTTCTTACAGAACAATAATATTCCATAACATTCATATACCATAATTTATTCAGCCATTCTCCAGCCAATGGACATCCCCTCAGTTTCCAGATCCTAGCCACTACAAAAAAGGTTGCCATAAACATTTTTGCACATGTAGGTTCTTTTTCCTTTTTTACAATCTCTTTAGGATACAGACCCAGCCAGTGATTATTGATAGCATTTATGGAGCCATTTAAAGTTTAAAAACTGCTTTCCAAATATTGCATTTCATCCTCACAGCCTCTCTGGGGACTGGATGTTATCATGATCCTCATTGGACATCTTCCTCCTCTGTAACATCAGGATAAAGCCCTCTACCAGCACGGTTGTTTGAAGGATTGAATGGGATTTTTTTTTTTGTAATGTGTATAGTGCAGCATCGAACACAGAGGAAACACCACGTGAATGCTAATTCTCCTTCTACAGATGAGCTGAGGAAGATAGGTATTCATTGACTAGTACAAGATCATCCTGTTAGTAAGGGGGCAAAGTTGGACTTCAAGCAGATCTTCTTAACTTTAAATCAGGCTGCCCAAAGAAATGTTGATTAGCTGAAGGTTGCTGTCCTTTGTACTTAAAAAGGACCAAAAAGTCACCATGTTATTAGAGCCAATGGATAGTATGTCTGAGGTGACATATCAGAGAGATCACCACCAATTGGGCAGAAAGAGCTCATTGTCTCTCCACTTGGGCATCTCCCATTTCTTTCAAGCTACTGGGATTTTGCTTTACTCCCAGGGCACAGTACCTTCTTGGGTGCATATGGCAGGCTGGATGGTTCTGTGCCTCACAATTGATTCCCAAGTTCTTGAAAGAACCCATGAGATTGTCCTTGTGTCACTTCCTTGGATCTCAGCGTGAGGGCCTGCTTGTGTAAGTACTCCGTCAAATAGTCTTTTAGGCAAACATCCATTTGGCATTTTAATAGTGTGGCTGCTCCATCAGAGCTGTGCTCTCTGTAGTAGAGGTTAAATGGCTCAGCTTGAGAAAGGGCCTCAGTGTCTAGCCCCAACCTGGCAGAGAGAAGAGCTCTCTTGAACCATGACAAGAGCTTGCTATTTTGAGCAAGTCACGTGGCCTTTCTGAGACTCAGTTTACTCAAGCATAAAAGGAGGTGGATTGAAGATTTGATACCTAGAATGAGATTTTCTCAGGTCTTGTGATGCTGAAATCGTATATTAACAATAACAAGAATAATCTAAAGCATAATAAATATGAATGAATAAAGCAGGATAGTTACTTTGCCCATACTACCAAATGAGAGGCAAATAACATAACAACAATGACAAGTGATATTTAAATATTTTTAAAAGCTTACAAAAAAAATGTTATGCGTGACTCCCCAGTCCTTACATGGGTAAATCCCAGTGGTAATAGCAGCCTGAGCTGGACTCTGATTCCTGTCTAAAATAAAACCCCTCCTTAGTATCGCCCTTCTCTGCTAGGACTCAGTCCCATGTCCTCTTCCTTTTTTTTCTAATTGTCTCTGGACTGCCAGGGACTTTCAGCTAAGCCCTTGATATCCTCACTGCTTCCTCTCTACTCCAAGACACTCCAAATCACTCTCTCATCTTCACTTTTATGCAAAGTCTTTAGAGAATGACCAAATTTCTCACCTACTAGAGAAGGCTTCTTTTCACACTCAGATCTGTCTGACTGATTCAATCTGGAAGAATCCCATATTTTACTAAGAACTGCCTTCAATTAGAGTGAGAAGGATCAACAATTAATTAACTCTCAGCTTTATGTGGCTTTGACTAATCTGAGTCTTGTAACAGCCCAGAGAAATCAGTGCCACAAGTACCACGGTCTCATTTTATGGTAAAGGGAACCAAAACTTAGGGAAGGATGTTGACTTGGTTTAAAATTGTCAGAGGCAGTTTACAGTCCCAGATCTCTCTCTCTCTCTCTCTCTCTCTCTCTCTCTCTCTCTCTCTCTCTCTCTCTCTCTCTCTCTCTCTCTCTG
>JAJPUD010004393.1:109327-149250 GCA_023553655.1 Myrmecobius fasciatus | reverse complement strand
GTTCTAAAGTCTGGGAAGACTCAAAATGGAAGTGCCTTGAGTAGAAAGCCATACCTTCAGGGAACTTGCGTTCCAATGTGGAAGACAAGACCTCTGGGGAGTGGTACCTAGGGAAGAATAATGTGCTGGAGATCACCAACCTAGTGGATGGTGAAAAAATAGCCAGAAAGCAACCTGAAGGGCAAATGAAATGTGGGCCTAGGCAATTCAAAATGGACACAACCCCGAATCAAGCCAGGAGGCCCCAGGATAGAAGTTTTCAATGTAGAAGAATTGCCAAAGAAGGATTCTTTAAAATAATTCCATTTGGCCAAGTGGGAAGAACAATTGCAGGGAACATGAGAGCCATGTTTAAATATTAAAAGGAAAAGGAATTGACTCTGCTTGGACCCAGAGGCCAGGACTACAAGCAGTGGTGGAAATCTATAGAATGAGGTATAATGTAAGCAACAGATTTCCAAAGGAAGGGCCCGTTGATGACAACTTCAAAAGAGAAATGATGATTATAACATACTAATCTCCTATTTCCTTCCCTCTTTTATGTCTACCTCTCCCAAGACACTCATGACCCTGAGCTCCTCCATGGAGCTCTAGTTTATAATTGCCTAATGGATGCAATATGAGTTATTGTGTTACTTCTCTGGGCTAGTGTCTTATGGTGTTCTAGACTAGAAGTTACTTGAAGGAAGGGACCAGGATTCATCTAAATTTTATCCCTTATACTGTTCTCCATACAAAAGGAACTTAGAAAATATTGATATATTTTGTTGTCTGTTAGTATTATTATTTTTTAGATTATCTATAATTAAAAATATATTAAGTGCCTACTTGTGTCAGGCATTGTGCCTAAAATAAAAATATACAAAGAAATGCAAAAAGGCCCCCTGACCTCAAGGATGTATAAATGCACCATCTAGCTGCTCCCAAGGTCTCTCTAAAGAACTTTAGAATCGATTGTACGACATGGGAGATACTGGCACAGGAGTGCCCAGCATGGTGTACCCTTATCAAGGAAGGTCCCATGCTCTAGGAGCAAAGCAGAATTGAATTAGCCCAAAAGAAACATAAAATGCGCAAAATTAAAGAAGCTACCCCAAACTTTCATTAAGACTATTTGTATCTGACTCTGACAGAGCGTTCAATGCTCATCTTGGTCTGATGAGCCACAATCGGACACACTGTAACTTGGCTCGAACATAGTAAGGTCATTTTGGCCCTCTTTGAGAACAACTGACCAAGTATTTTTTCCTCACTTAATTCAAATATGACTTCATTAAATGTAGTAATTCTTCTGTTCTTTGTATTTATATTCCCTGAAATTCATACAACATCTGGCACATGGTGGGCACTCGAGAAGTACTAATCATTTGATTGTTTGATAATGATAGCCATCCTTTTTTTAAATTATCCTTTGTTACATGGCTTGAAGATAGTTTCACCATAGAATTGAAGAACTAAAAGAAATATCAGAAGCCATGTGGCTCAACCTGTTCACTTTATAGATGAAGAAACCAAAATCTGAATTTGCTTCATGAGTTGCCCAAAGTCATACACGTAGCATCAGAGGAGATTAAGAAAGTTTACAGTTATTTATAAGAATACAAGTCATTCCCCAGTTGATAAATGGTAAAAATATATGAAAAAGCAAGCTTTCAGACAAAGAAAGCAAAACTATCTAAGGTCATGTGAAAAAATACTCTAAATCACTATTGATTAGAGGAATATAAGTTAAGACAATTCTGAGGTACCACTAACTATAGACCTCTCAGGCTGGCTAAGAAGACAGGAGAAGATAATGATAAAGGGGATGTGGGAAAATGGGAAATCAATGCATTGTTGGTAGAGTTGTGAAGTAATCCAATTATTCTGGAGAGCAATTTAGAACTATGCCCAAAGGGCTATTAAACTGTATGTTTCCTTTGATACAGCAATACCATTACTGCTCTGTATTCCAAAGAGATCAGAAAAAAATAGAAAAGGACCAATTGGTAGTAGTTCTTTTATGATAAGGAATTGGAAACTGAGGAAATGGCTATCAGAGAACTGCTACATAAGTTGTGCTATATGAATGTCGTAGAAAATATCTGGAAAGACTTACATGAACTGCTGCTTAGTGAAATTAATAGTACCAAAAGAATATTGTACACAGTAGCAGCAATATTGTATGATGATCAATTATCATAGACTTTACTCAGCAATATAATGATTCAAAACAGTTCCAATGGACTTGTGATGAAAAGTTACATCCACATCCAGAAAAAGAACTATGGAGACCAAATGCATATCAAAGCACACTATTAATATCCACATCCAGAGAAAGAACTATGGAGATCAAATGCATATCAAAGCATACTATTTTCATTTTTTGCTGTTTTTTTTCTTTCTCAAAATTTTTCCTTTTGTTCTGATTCTTCTTTCACAACATGACAAATATAGAAATATATTTCACTTAATTGTACATGTATAACTTACAGCATATCGCTTGCTGTCTTTGGGGGGGGAACAAAAACGAATGATGAAAACTATCTTTGCATGTAATTGGAAAAAATACTGGTAGGTAGGAGAAAAGGAAAGGTTTTGTTGATGTTGAGTTGCCCAGTCATATCCAACTTTTTGTGGATCATAGCATGCCAGCCTCTTTGATTTTCCATTATCTCTTGAAGTCTATTCAAGTTCATGTTCATTGTTTCCATGACACCATTTATTCATCTCATCCTCTGCCCTCTTTCCCTTTTGCCTTCAATCTTTCTCAAACATAAGGATCTTTTCTAATGAATCCTGCTTTGTCATTATATAGCTGAAGGACTTAAACTCAGTTTCAATATTTGAACTTCCAGTGAATAGCCTGAACTCATTTAAGTATTGACTTTACAAATAAGGAAACAGAAGCAAATTGGGTTAAATAACCTGTCCAAGGTCACACAGCTAGGATGTGTCTGAGGCTATATTTGAATTCAGGTTCTCCTGACTCCAAGTTTAGTGCTCTATCCATTGTGCCACCTAGCTGCCCTGTATAAACTACTTCTATACTACTTCACTTAGTGATCTCATCAACTTAAAGTCAACATGTCCAAATGGAACTCAGTATCCTTCCCCATAAACGTTCCTCCCTACAAACACTTTCCCTATTACAATGAAGGATACCATCATTGTCCAAGTACTTCAGGAGTCTTTCTGAACGCTTCAATATCTCTCTTATATACCCCAGATCTAATTTGTTGCCAATGCTAGAGATTTCACCTCTACAGCATCTCTCCACTATGCCCCTTTTCTCCTCTGACATTATCCAGAGGATTTCTCTGGCATAGATCCTCACTCACCTTATGCATGGACTACTGCAGTAGTTTTTAGGGGGTTTTACCTGCCTCAGTGTCTCCTTACTCTAGTCCATCCATAATCACTGAAGTGACTTTTCTGAATCACTGGTCTGACCATATTCCTTCCATCACCAGCCCCACTTGATAAACTCTAGTGACTCCCTAATGCCTCCAGAAGCAAATACAAAAAGTTGGCATTCAAAGCCCTTCATAATATCCTACCTTCCCCCTTTCCATTTTTTACACCTACTCTCTGACACACAGCTTTTGATCCAGTGACAATGGTTTCCTGGTATTCTGCAAACAAGACGCTCCATCTCTTAATTCCAGGTATTTTCCCTGGCTGGCTCCCATGCCTAAAATGCACTCCCTCCTAAACTATGCCTAGTGACTTCCCAGGGAAAAGGTCAAGTCCAGCTAAATCCTGCCTTCTACAGAAAACCTTCTCCAACTCCTCTTACTTCCTGTGCCTTCCCTCTGTTAATTATCTGCTATTTGTTCAGCATATAGTGTGTACCTATTGGTTTGCATGTTATCTCCCCAATTAGATTGTAAGATCCTTGAAGGCAAGATCTATGCTTTGCCTCTTTTTTTTTAAATCTCCAGAATTTAGCGTAGTTACTTATGGTGGTGGTGGTGGGGTGTTTACCAACCTCAGTCTCTCCTTATTCTAGTCCATTACTAATACATAGTAGGTAGTTAATAAATGTTTATAGGATGATTGATATAATGTGGATCCCTGTCCACCTTGTAATCCACTAATCACTAATCACTTTCAGCTGCACCTCCATATAGCCACAGAGAGACATTATTTCCCACTTCTAATAACTGGGCATAAAGGAAATCCTGAGATGGTGCAAAAACAGGAAAATGATGTTTTTCTCTGAACAGTTTATTTTCTCATAAAATATTGTTTCCTTTGATTACAAATCTAGTATTCTGTTTGTTTATAATACACATCCTTCATCATGGATTATTATAGGGAGGTTAGGTTGATGTTCTGTTTCTATTCTCAGTACAGGTTTCCTTGATGCTAATAAAGTATTTTTAAAATAGCAAAGCTCTGAATATAATCCTCCTGGGAACCTTGGAACTACTATATTGTGATCTCCAATTTATATTGAGAAAGGTAGAAAAATTGATCTACACTGGAAGAAGCACTTACAGAAGGCCTTGGATTCCAAAACAGAAACAAAGAACTGTTTCTACAACTCAAATCAATCTGCTTTTTCTATAATCTATTTTGTTGCTAGGTTTACTCATTATCATTTTGGGATTTTTTAAAGGTATTGATCAAATGCTCTCCCAGTGCTCATAATTCCATTAGAAGTAGCCTGGCACAATGGATAGAAATAAGTTTTTTCCCCCTAAAAATAATTATTGATTTTTTTGGTTTTAAAATCACCTTCATTTTCTAATGTAACCCTCCCCTGATCCCTTTCAATAAGTCATCCTTTATAACAAAAAAAAAAACAGAAAGACAGAAAAGTCCATGAAGATGACCCAGCACCTCAACCAAGTCCGATATATGTACTGCTCCCTCCCATATGGCAGCATCTCTGCAAAGAAGGGAGGGAAGGACAATGTCATGTTTCTTGGAAGTCTGAGTCAAAGATTCAAAAGTAACCTGTAGCATTAAGTGTGTGACCACTAAATCATTTCAGCTTGCTGTGCCTCAGTTTTCCCATCTCTAAAATGAGGATAATAAATTTTGTAATGGATACCTCACAAGGTGATGTCAAAATAGAAATGAGAGTGTCTGAAGTATTTTGCAAACTCTAAGGTGCTATGTAAATGCCAGCTATTTATAAATATGTGTTATTATATTTTGTTTTTATATCATAATCATTGCCAAGTGCCCATACTTTCTTCTAGGATTGAACATGACTTTTTAACAGAGAAAAGCAGTAAGCGCAAGGAGTAAATCTGATAGTGTATACAACATTCTGATCCAGAACCCCCTGCTTTGCTTCTAAGGGATTCATCAAAAGGCATTATTTCTTCCAGAGAGAGGAGTCCATTTGTAATGAGAAGTTTATTCACTAACCAAAAAGTGCCTCCTTCAATCTAGTTCCAATGACTTGTGAGGAATCGGAGTGTTGAACAAGGGTTCCTAAACAGTCAATTCTCCCATATATCACCTCTCCCTCCCACTCTTACCTCTATCCTCATCCCACCCCCATGCTCCAATCTGTAAGGGAACCTATTCATAATGGGGAAGCCAAGAGATTTTAGGACCTTGGAATTGTGTCTATGGAGTAGAAGGGGGTCTTTGAGATCTCCCAGCTCTTAGCCTTTACTTCGTTCTTCATCCTTTGGGAACTGCTGAGGCTTATGGATGAACTCTTTTGCAGAATCAGGGTGTTCAAGTACATAAAACAAAATACATAGCAGTATAAAGGAAACTGAGTTTCTTAAAATAAATTCATCAAAAGAATATATTTTTAAGAAAACAAATTTCTGGATTCCATATTAATAACTCCTGCTACCATAGTAGTTCAACTATTTTACAGATGAAGAAACTGAGATCCAGACACATTAAACAGCCTGTCCAAGATTACCTAGGTCATTTGACCTTCAAAGTTGACCCCTCTTCCACCAAAACAAAAAGCAAAAACAAACAAACAAACAAAATAATCCAACACCTCAAAGAGTTTGGAGAGCACTATTTAAATTGACAATGAACATATTCCTTCATAAGAAGAGTAATAGTAATTATAATTATTCAATGGTATTTTAACAGCTGTTGTATTTACAATTTTAGAGATACTATTCTCCTTTTGGATTGTGATGCCAGTGGTAAATAGAGGACATGTGATTTCCCAATAATAATAGCTCCCATTTGTATAGTACATATGATGCACCAGGCACTGTGCTAAGCACATTAAAAATATGATATCCTTTACAACAACTTGTGAGGCAGGTGATAGTATTAATCTCATTTAACAGGTGAAGAAAGGAGGCTGAGAGGGGTGAAAGGCCAGGTTTGAACGCAGGTCCTTTGACCTCCAAATCAAATGTTCTCCACGTGCTCTTTATGTCACCTTCATGATTATTGCATTCTATTTTAAATCAGGTATCTCTGTTAAAAGTCTCATGTCTCATATGTGTGAGAAATTAATGCTAAGAATTATAATAATGCATAGCATTCACATAGCACTTTTAGGATTTGCAAGCACTTTTAAAACATAATATCATTTATCTTCACAACAACCTTTGAGTTCAGTGGTATTATTATCTGAATTTTATATGTGAGGAAACTAGGGTTGAGATAGGTTAAGTGACTTAACCAGGGTGACAAAACTAGTACTCCTATTATAATTTTATAGGGTGCTTTAAGGTTTACAAAGCACTTTACTAACTCAATTCTTGGGAAGTAACTGCTAGTGTTACCTTCTTTTTACTACTGAGAAAACTGAAGCACACATAGGATATTTATCCTTATCTGGGACCCTACAGCTTAGCAAATGTCTGAGGCTGAATTTGAATTTAGACCTTCCTGAATGCAGGTCCGGCAAACTCTCCATTGCACACCCAGCTGCCTAGGTGAAACTAGGCATTGATTGTATGTCTTTCATTTTGGAATATGGAACATAGTGGCCAAACAGGAATCACCAGCCTGTACAAACTCTATAAAAAAAGTGGTGGATGGAATCATTCTTAAGCCACCTGATGACTCAGTTACCACAACTAGTCACATTCTCTTTAACTGGTTTGGGGAGGATTATAAAATTTTATCATCATGGGGAATCCCACAAATTGAAACTCTTAAAATAGACAGTAGGACACTGGGGAGTCATAAAAAGAGCATTATTTATAAAGTCAGGAAGTCTGAGCTAATTATGTCTCTGTTAAATTCTATGAGATTTTTAACAGTCCTGAACTGTGAGCCTCGGTGGGCTCATGTTTAAAATAGTATTTATATTGCCATATGATAAATATTATTGTTTTAGAGAGAAGAAAAAGACAGCAAAATTGATAAATATATTGAGAAAGTCCAAAAACATGTGCACTGTGTAACCCCTGTGGATCTTCCACCTCTATGATCTTGGCATTAAAGTCATATTTGAACTTTATAATTTTCTGATATTGACTCTACACTTCTTAGTTTGTAGTTCTTTCTGTGTACATTGTTAGGGTTACCATGTCTTTTGTTTCCCTGATCTGCTGACTTCACTCTGTATTAATTCATGTAGGGCTTTCCATATTTTTTGGATTCATCAAACCCATTACATCCATGTGCCACAATTTGTTTAACTGGTCCCCAAAAAAGTCTTTATTTCCATTTTTACTTAGTTATGAAAAGGATGTCATCTTTTATTAAATGGTTCTCAATCAAAGGTCCTACCATGTCAACTTCTTGCTTAATAGAAATGTCAAAGAAAAACAAAAAGAGAATGAGGAAGAAAAGGAAAAGGAGGCAGAAGAGTAGAAGAAGAATGAAAAGGAGGAGCAGGAGGAAGGGGAGGAAGAGGACAAGAAATGTGTTTGTATACATATAGCATTTTGAGTTTGCAAAGTGCTTTTCATATATAAATCTCATCTAAACCCCATTCCAATCCCTAAAGATACATTCTATTTCTATTCCCATTTTTTGGAAGAGGAAACTGAGATTAAGTGAATTGCCCCCAGGCTCACATATTCAACATGCAGAGATTGAGAAACTGAGATATCACTCATACTGGTCCCCTATACATTGCACCACCAGCTACTTATTTAAAAACAAACAAAAAGATCCAAATAGGGAAAAACTTCAAGAAAGATCACTCTCATTGGGGTGAAAAGAGGTGTTCAGCTCAGCTCAGACAGTCTGGGAAAGTCAGTAGGAGAGCATTAATTATAGAAGATCAGTAATTGAGACTCTCGGTCCTGGCTTAATAGTGGAACAAACCAGTGGGGCAGCTTCCAGTTCCAGCTCAGAAGGCAAATTCTTGGAAACCAGAATGTTTCCTGGAAAGAACAGCAAAGCTATCCTGCAAACATAAAGGGTTGCTTGTGTGCTCAAAGCCTAGACTCAGTGCTGCACGGGAAGCTTGGAAAAGTACTTCCTTTAATCCAGGAACAGAGCTTGACCATAAAAATAAAAAAAAGAGGAAAGACAAAAAGAAAAGAAAATGGGCACGCAACAGAAAAGGGCCTTGACCATAGAAAACTACTATGGTGACAGGGAAGACCAAAACACCAAGTCAGGTGAGGACAAAATGATGACAAAGGAAATGTAAAAGAGTGATATGAATCAACCTCAAGCACAAAGAGGCTTCTTGGAAGGGCTCATAAAAGATTTTTTTAAAAAAGAAAATAAGAGAGATAGAATAAAAAATGAGAAAAGAAATTAGAGGTATGCAAGAGAGAATCTACATCTTGGAAAAGAAAGGCAATTCCTTCAAAAATACAATTAGCCAAAGGGGAAAAAATCCACTGAAGAAAACAACACATGAAAAGTAAAAGAATAATTCAAACAAATTAAAGACTGAAAAAATGGAAGAAAATATAAAATATCTCATTGCAAAAACAGCCAATCTGGGAAACAGATCCAGGAGAGCTGATTTAAAAATCATTGGTCTAAATTTTCAGAGGATGAAATGAAAACTATTTATAGTCATATGAAAAGGTGCTCCAAATCACTGTTGATCAGAGAAATGCAAATCAAGACAACCCTGAGGTACCACTTCACACCTGTCAGATTGGCTAAAATGACAGGAAAAGTTAATGATGAATGTTGGAGGGGTTGTGGGAGGGCTGGGACACTGATGCATTGTTGGTGGAGCTGTGAATGGATACAGCCATTCTGGAGAACAATTTGGAGCTATGCTCAAAAAGTTATCAAACTGTGCATACCCTTTGACCCAGCAGCATTTCTATTGGGCTTATATCCCAAAGAAATCATAAAGAAAGGAAAAGGCCCCACATGTGCAAGAATGTTTGTGGCAGCCCTTTTTGTAGTGGCTAGAAACTGGAAATTGAATAGATGCCCTTCAATTGGAGAATGGCTGAATAAATTATGGTATATGAATATTATGGAATATTATTGTTCTGTAAGAAATGACCAGCAAGATGATTTCAGAGAGGCCTGGAGAGACTTACATGAACTGATGCTGAGTGAAATGAGCAGAACCAGGAGATCATTATACACGGCAACAACAGTACTATATGACGATCAATTCTGATGGACATGGCTCTCTTCAACAATGAAATGTTTCAAACCACCTCCAATTGTTCACTGAAGAAAGCCATATACACCCAGAGAGAGGGATGCGAAATGTGGACCACAACATAACATTCTCATACTCCTTGATTGATGCTTGCTTACATTGTGTTTCCTTTATCTGATATATCGTTTGTGTAGATAAGATTTTTCTTGCACAACAATGATAAGTTTGGAAATATGTATACATATATTCGATTTGCCAATATTTTAACATAACTAACATGTAGTGGATATCCTGCCATCTAGGGGAGGGGTGGGGAAGTTGGGGGGAAAAATTTGTAACGGAAAGCTATGTAAGGGTTATTGTTGAAGAATTACCCACACATATGTTATGCAAATAAAATAAAATTTAAAAAAAAAATCATTGGTCTACCTGAAGACCATGACCAAAAAAAGAGCCTGGATAACATTCTTCAAGAGATCATCAAGAAAAATTGCCCTTGATATATTAGAAATAGAAGGGGAAATAGTCATTGAAAAAATCAATTCATCACCTCCATAAAGAGATACCATGAGGAAAACCCCAACGAACAGTGCTTCAAAACTCTGGAACTAAAATCTCAAGGGAAAAATGCCACAAGCCTCCAGATAAAAGCAATTGCAGTATCAAGGAGCAACAGTCATAATTCTCAGGGTCTGGCAACATCTATAATAAAGGATTGGAGGACCTAGAAAATACTATTTCGGAAGGCAAAGAACTTGAAGTTACAACCAAGAATTAATTACCCAGCTAGACTTTCAAGGGAGGAGATGGATCTTTAATGAAGAACTAAACAGAAAATTTGATCTTCAAACACATGGCTCAAGAAAAGGATAGAAAGGTAAATAAGGGGGAAATGTATTATTTAAAGGTTAAACAGTTTACATCCCTAGATAGGGAAATGATATCTTTAACCCTTGAGAACTGTATTTGTTATTGGGGCACTTAGAGGAGGGCATCATATGGGCAGAGGATGTGGTTGTAAATGGATATTGATATGATGACATCAAATAAAAAGGCATTAAAGGGTGGAAAAAGGACTGTATTAAATGGAGAGGAAAGGGGAGGTATAATGGGACAAATCAGATCACATGAAGATGCACAAAAGACCTATTACATTAGAGGGAAAGAAGGGAGGTAGATGAGTATTGTCTGATGTTTGATCTCATCCATTTTGGCTCAAAGTATGAATAACTTAGTCATTCAATTGGGTATAGAAATTTCTTTTACCCTATAAAGAAGTAGAAGGAGAAAGAGGGAAAAAGGAGGGTAGAAACGCTAGAAAAAAGGGGGTAAGAGAAAGAGGAAAGGTGATAGAAGATAGGGCAGATAATGAGTGGGATGGATTATAAACACTGCCAAGGAAGGACAGGATGGAAAGAGAAAACAAAAGTATATACTGGGGAGAAAATAGGATGGAGGGAAATACAGAGCTGATAATCATAACTATGAATGTAAATGGGATGAACTCTCCCATAAAACAGAAAGAAATAGTAGAGTTAATTAAAAAAAAAAAACCCAGAATCCTACAATATGGTATTTACAAGAAACACATTTGAAACAGAGATACACATACAAAGTAAATATAAAAGGCTGGAGTAGAATTTATTATGCATCAGCTGAAGGAAAAAATGGGGGGTAGCAATTCTGATTTCAGATAAAACAAAAGTAAAAAAGGTATCTAATTAAAAGAAATAAGGAAGAGAATACATTTTTTGCTGAGGCATCTGGGGTTAAGTGATTTGCCCAGGGTCACACAACTAAGAGGTTAAGTGTCTGAGACCAGATTTGAACTCAGGTCCTCCTGACTTCAGGGCTGGTGTTCTATCTACTATGCAACCTAGCTGCACTGAAAGTACATCTTGATAAAGAGTATTGTAAACAATGAAAGAGTAAAAATACTAAATGTATATGCACCAAGTGGTAGAGCAGCCAAATTCCTAGAGCAGATTTTAAGCCCATTACAAGAAGAAATAGACAGCAAAATTATACTTGTGGGGGACCTCAACCTTCCTCTCATAGAATCAGACAAACCTACCTACAAAATAAACAAAAAAGAAATTAGGGAAGTTAATAGAATCCTAGAAAACCTAGATATAATAGACCTCTGGAGAAAACTGAATAAGCATGTAAAGGAATACTCCTTCTTCTTGATTTGTTGTTTGGCCCATTTATTCTTTAAAATTAGATTATTTAATTGACCATGTATTACAGCATAAAAACTTCACAATCAAACGCAGAAAGTTAGACATAATAAATTCTTCCTTTTCAGACCACTTGCAATAAAAATTATATTCAAAAAAGGGTAGGGAAAGATAGACTAAAAACCATTCAAAAATTGAATAATCTAATTTGAAAGGATAAATGGGCCAAGAAACAATCCATAATTTCATGTAAAAGAATGACAATAATGAGACAATATACTAAAATCTGTGGGATGCCAAAGTAGTTCTTAGGGAAAATTTTATATCTCTAAATATTTACATGAATAAATTAGAGAAAGAGGAGATCAATGAATTGGACATGCAACTAAAAAGCTAGAAAAATAACAAATTACACCTTTCCCAATTAAATGCCAAATTAGAAATTCTGAAACTCAAAGGAGATTTTTTAAAATTGAACTAAGAAAACTATTGACCTAATTAATAAAACTAAGAGCTAATTTTATGAAAAAACAACAAAATAGATTAATTTTGATTAATTTGATTAGAAAAAGGAAAGAAAAAATTACCAGCATCAAACATGAAAAGGGTGATCTTATAATCAATGAGAAAGAAATTCAAGCAATAATTAGGAGCTGTTTTGCCCAATTGTATGCCAGCAAATCTTACAAACTAATTGAAATGGATTAATATTTATAAAGTTATAAATTGCCCAGATTAAAGTAGAGGAAATAAATTATTTAAATACTCCCATACTAAGAAAAAATGGACAGGCCATCAGTGAAGTCCCTAAGAAAAAATCTTCAGAACTTGATGGATTTATAATTGAATTCTATGAAACATATAAAGAACAATTAATTCCAATACTTTGTGAACTATTTGAAAAAATAGGCAAAAAGGGAGTCCTTCTATGACACAAATATGGTACTGATATTCTAAACCAGTAAGAGCAAAAAGAGAGAAAGAACATTACAGACCAATCTCCCTAATGAATATTGATGCAAAAATTTTAAGTTAAATATTAGCAAAGAGATTCCGTCAACTTATTAGCAGGATAATACAGGATAAACAAGTGGGATTTATACCAGAAATGCAGGGCTGACACAATATCAGGAAAACTATTAGCATAATCAACTACACCAATTACAAAACCAACAGAAATCATATGATAATCTCGATAGATTCAGAAAAAGTGTTTGGAAAAACAATGCAATACCCATTCCTATTAAAAACACTAAAGAACATAGGAGTAAAGGGAGCTTTCCTAAAAATAATAAGTAGCTATCTAAAATCAACAGCAAGCATTATGGATGCATTCCCAATAAGAACGGGGTGAAACAAGGATGCCCATTATCACAACTATTATTCAAAATTGCCCTAAAAATGTTGGCTTTAGCAATAAGAAAAAAAAAGAAATTAAAGGAATTAAAATAGGTAATGAGGAAATAAAACTATCACTCTTTGCAGATGATATGATATACTTAGAGAATCCTAGAAAATCATCCAAAAATCTTCTGGAACCTACTGAAAGCAATTAATATCTTTAGCAAAGTTGCAGGATATAAAACAAACCCATGCAAATCATCAATATTTCTATATATTAGGGATAAAGCCCAGCAGCAAGACATAGAAAGAGAAATTCCATTTAAAATAAATGTAAAAAAATAAAATATTTGGACATCTACCTGCCAAGACAAACCCAGAAACTATATGAACACAATTACAAAAGAACTTTTCTCACAAATAAAGTGAGATCTAATCAATTAGGAAAATGTCAATTGCTCATGGGTAGGCTAAGTTAATAAAATAAATTGGTCTACTTATTCAGTGTAATACCAACCAAACTGCCAAAAAATAATTTTATAGAACTGGAAAAAGTAATAACAAAGTTCATCTGGAAGAACAAAAGGTCAAGAATATCAAGGGAATTAATTTAAAAAAATACAAAGGATAGTGGCCTAGCAGTACCAGACCTAAAACTATTATTATAAAGTAGCAGTCATCCAAAGCTTTTAGTACTGGCTAAGAAACAGTATGGGATCCAGTGGAATAGGTTAGACACACACAACAAAATAATAGATTACTACAGTAATATAGTGTTTGATAATCTCTCAAACTCCAACTTTGCATAAACAAAACTAAGAGAAACAAGATTAAAAGAGAGGTATAAAGCTAGGGGAAAAATTTATAGTCAGTATTTTTGATAAAGGCCTCATTTCTAAAATATTTACAGAACTATGTCAAATTTATAAGAATACAAGTCATTCACCAATTGATAAGTGGTCAAAGAATATGAACAGATAATTTTCAGATGATGAAATTAAAGCCATTTCTAGTAATATGAAAAAGTGCTCCAAATCACTCTTGATTATAAAAATGCAAATTAAAACAACTCTAAGGTACCACCTAGTACCTCTCATATTGGCTAAGATGATATAAAAAGATAATGATAAATGTTGAAGGTGATGTGGGAAAGCTGGTACACTAATGCATTGTTGGAGTTGTGAACTGATCCAACCATTCTGGAGGGCAATTTGGAACTATGCTAAAAAAAGTTATCAAATCTTTGACCCAGCAGTGACTCTACTGGGTTTGCATCCCAAATCATAAAGGAGGGAAGAAGACTTATATGTACAAAAATGTCTGTCATGACTCTCTTTGAGGTAGCAAAGAATTGTAAAATGAGTAAATGTCCATCAATTGGGGAATGGCTGAATAAGTTGTTGTATAAGAAGGTAATAGAATATCATTATTTTATAAAAATGATGAACAAGCTGATTTTAGAAAGGCCTAGAAAGATTTACATGAACTGATACTGATGAAACAAGCAGAACCAAAAATACATTGTATACTGTAACAGCAAGGTTGTGATGATCAAGTATGAAAGACTTGATTCTCAGTGATTCAATGTTCAAAGGCAATCCCAATAAACGCTGAATAGAAAACACCATCTGCATCCAAAAAAAGAACTATGGAAAATGAATATAAATCAACACAAGCTATATTCACTTCTTTTTCTATCTTTTCCCCTTTCCTGTAATTTTTCCCTTTTGTTCTGATTTTTAGCTCTTAACATGATTCATAAAGAAATGTGTATTTAAAGTTAATATGCACGTATAACCATAAAAATAAATTTTAAAAGTTTTTAAAAATAAAAACATACAAATACCACAATAGTAGTATAGCCCCAAACCACACATGTTTTAGACTGGATCCTTTACAATATGGCTCCAACCTTCTAATTAGCCTTATTTCACAATAGTTTCATAACAAATTCTGTCTACTAGCCCAATTCTATTGCTAGGAGATTCTCAAAATTAACCTGCTGTCTCCCACATCCATCTATATACCCAGACCATGTCCGTTACCAGGAATTCATGCTTTCACTATCAAAATCATTCTCTTTCTTTAAGGCTAAATTGAGATGCAGTGTCATCTCTGAAACTTTCTCTAATCACCCTAGTCATTAACTTTTTTGCTCTCCTCAAATCCTCCTAGGAAACTTTGGCTATTTGCTTTTAATTTCACATACCTGACATTGTGTTTTATTCATTTGTATGATATTAATTTATCCCCTAGCCTTAGAAAAATACAAGTAGACTAAGGGGTGGGATCTTTTGTATACCCAGTGCCCAGGTCCCAGATCAAGAAACTTCATATGTATTTAATTAATTGATTTGAAATTGTATAATATGAGGATCAAGTAAAGGAACTGGTGGTCTTTAGTATGTAGAAGAAAAGACTCATAAAATCCATAATTGTTATAATTGAGTATTTCAAAGGGTTGCCATATTAAGAAAAGAATAACCTTTTTTCTAGGTGGCTCCAGAAAGCAAAATCTTGAGGATGTTGAAAATCAGCACATTTGGCCTCATTCCTAACAATAAGAGCTATCCAAAATATGAATGTGATGCAATTTGATTGTGCTGTAAGAAATGACCACAAAGAAATCAAAAACATTCTCCAGGTTAAATAATCTACATGCAAAGATGGGATAGATGAGTACAGTGAAAAATATGGTAGAAATTATGCATGAAGATAAGGAATGAAAGATAGCATACACCTAGATGTCTTGTGTCTAAGCAATATATCATCAGTACTTCTTTTGAAAAAGGAATAAGAAGGCACTGGGGAATGACCTCAGTAAAGAAAATGGAATACTAGAGTTAGAGCCAGAAAAACCTGAAGCTGAATTATTCACTTTTTTCATCGATACTCACTTTTTTGTGATTCTGGGCATTTTATGCAAACTTGAAGAATCATGGAATCACAGAACTTGAGTGTGAGAGAGAACAGAAGTAGAAGTGGAAAGAGGTAAGAAAAGGAGACAAGTTGTAAAAGGGGAGGGCTGTTTCAGGGAGATGGTGGTCAAAAGCAAAACACTGGGGAGAAGGGAAAGGGGAAAAGGAAAGAGAAAAGTATAATTTGGGGAAAATAAGATGACAGGAAATATAGAGTCAGTCATTTTAACTGTGAATGAAAATGGAATTAATTCTCCCATAAAATGGAAGCAGATAGCAAACTGGATTAAAAGCCAGAATCCTGCAATATGTTGTAGGATTAAAGCAGAGTGATACGTACAGATTAAAGGTAAAAGGCTGGAGAAGAATCTAATAGGCTTCAGCTGAAGTAAAAAAAAAAAAAAAAAAAAGTAGTGATCCTAATCTCAGATCAAGCAAAAGCAAAAATGGACCTAATTAAAAGAGATAAAGAAGGAAACTACATTTTGTTAAAGGGTATTATGAATAATGAAGTAATATCAATACTAAACATATATGCACCAAGTGGTATAGTATCCAAATTCCTAGAGAAGTTAAGAGCTGCAAGATGAAATAGACAGCAACACTATACTAGTGGAGAATCTCAACCTTGCTCTATCAGAACTAGATAAATCAAATAACAAATAAGAAAGAAGTAAAGGAGGTAATTAGAATTTTAGAAAAGTTAGGTATGATAGACCTTTGGATAAAATTGAATGGAGACAGGAAGTAATATGTTTTGTTTCTCGATGGTTCATGGAACCTATACAAAAAAATACAATGCAGAAAGGCAGAAGTAGTAAATACATACTTTTCAGCTCATGATGGAATAAAAATCACATGTAATAAGGGACCAGGGAAAAGGACCAAAAAATTAATTGGAAACTAAATAATCTAATCCTAAAGAATGAATCATAGACACAATTGATAATTTGATCCAAAAGAATGGCAATGAGAGAACACACCAAAGTTTATGGGATGCAGCCAAAGAATTTTACAGCAAGTTATACCAGGATAATACACCATGAGCAAGTTCTAGTTGTACCAGGAAAGCAAAGCTTGTTCAATATTAGGAAAACTATTAGCATAATTGGCTATACCAATAGCCAAACTAACAAAAACCATATGACTATCTCAATAGATACCGAAGGTTGTTTCTTAGAAGTCAAAATTTTCCTCTTTAAAACTCCCACCCTTAATTGTGAACTGAGCCAATCATTCTGGAGAGCAATTTGGAATCAGCAAGATGATTTCAGAGAGGCCTGATTACATGAATTTATGCTAAGAGAAGTGAGTAGAACCAGGAGATTATTGGACATGGCAATAAGATTTTAGAATGACCAATTCTGATGGATGTGGTTCTTTTCAACATTAAGGTAATTTACACAAGTTCCAGTGATTTTGTGATGAAGAGAGCCTTCAGCATCCAGACAGAGGACTGCAGGAACTGAGTGTGGATCACAACATACTATTTTCACCTTTTTTATTGTTGTTTGCTTGCATTTTGTTTTCTTTCCCATTTTTTTCCCTTTCGAGCTGATTTTTCTTGTGCACCATGATAATTGTGGAAATATGTATAGAAGAATTGCACATGTTTAACATATTAGATTGCTTGCTATCTGGGGGAAGGGGTGGAAGGAAAGGAGGAAGAAAAATTGGAACATAAGATTTTGCAAGGGTGAATGTTGGAAACTATGCATATGTTTTGAAAATAAGGTTTATTTAAAAAAAAGAAAAAAGAACTTGAAAATGACAAGGGACTTCAGCAGCCACTTTGATCCAGGTAAGAAAGAATCATTTATTTTAATATACAAGACAAGTGTGGGGAATGTCTTCTCGAAAACTTCCAACGAGAAGGATCCCCACCAGGTCTCCAGGCAATCTACCTTGAGATGATTTGAATTGATAGAGCATTTTCCCTGACATTCAGCTGAATTGGCATCTTTACAAATGCAACCCATTACTCCTGGTTCTGTTTCTGGGACCAAACAGAATTAAGCGTCATCTTCCACAAAAAGGCTCTTCAAAATAATTGAAGAGACCTAGCACGCTACCTGGAGATTTCTCTTTTCTGAGCTAAATATGGTTGAGTTCCTTCAAGCAATCCACTTTGAACTCCATTTCCTCATCTGTAAAAATGGGATAATAATGGAACCTAATTCACTGGGTTGTTACAAGGACTGAACAAGATGAAAAATGTAAACCACTTTGCAAATTTTGACATAGTAGGTGATTCCCAGCTGTTATTTTTATTATTAACCTCTCCAAAATTGATATTTGGACAATTTTTGGGAAGAATTTTCAAACTCTTAAATGTTTTATTTTTAGTGAAAATGCATTTTGTGGGAAATAACACAAGCACAGGAGTGGGATTGAAGGAAGTGGGGAGCAGCTGTTTCTCAGCAGAGCTCTGAACCCATTCAAATGTTTATGCAAGTATAATGAAGATACATTTAACATTGCATAGGCAGACTCCTTTGGCTTGAACCCTCATTCTGAAAAGGTGTTGCCCTCTCTCTTGTCAGGCTCAGGCTGTGGGTTTCCATAAAAGAGATAAATGGAAAAAAAACAAAAAGTCAATTCTGCCACTTCATCAGATCAGGTGTGCTAAGCCTGCCTGATCTTATTGTGTCTCAGAGGTGTCTAAATGACATCTGTGGAAAATCCTAATTGAAGTTCCAAGTAAAGGGCAACTCAAGATTTTAGATTTAGATCTGGAAAGGACTCTAGAAAAATCAAGTCCAATGCTTTCCTTTTACAAATGAGGAAACCAAGGCTTAGAGGATTGTTAAGTAACTTGGCCAGGGTGGCCCCTCCAATTCGTTGCAAAGTGTATCCCAGATGTCAAGCCCAGTACCCAATCCGCTTCACCATGCTGATTCTCCCCTTCCAGAGGTACCAATCTGTGAAGGAAGGCAGAAATCCTGGATATTCCAAGACCTACCCTGAAGAATCATGGCTTTAGAAGGCCATCTTCTATAATGCCCTCTCCTTTCATTTTACAGATGAAGAAACTGAGGCACAGAAAGATTATGATTCATCAGACAACACAAACATAATAAATGCCCAAGGCTACATTTGGATTTAAGTCCTTTTATTCCTGTAACTGCCCCACACCACTTTCCATTTCTCCTGTGCCTTCACTCTCTTTAGCTCAATATTCATAGCAGCTAATTTGCTTTCTTCTTTTTAAGCCTCATTGCAGGAGGTCTAGGGTAAGCTCGGGAAAACTCACCTTTGAGATCTAAGGAGAAAGAAATTTAGACCCACAAGGTATTAACAATGCAGGAGTCTTAAATAGCTCATTATTTTTCTGATTGAGCTGGAGGACACATTGAATGGGGTTGGAGAGAGCACACAACTGGGCTGCACCCAATTAGTGAGAGCCTCCTTGGAGAATTGCTATCTGCCCCAAAGCATTTTTCACGTCCTTCCAAAACAGCTCCCATTTGCATGGCACTGCCCAGTAGACAAGATCTTTTCACAATTATCTTGTTTCATTTGGCTCATAGCTTAAATGTGGAATTGTGAAAAATGTCATCTCAAGTCACTGGTCCCTTGGATCTGACATGTTTTTATGCTAAATAGTATTCTGAAATCATCCCATGTTAAGAACATATCTGGGAATATTTGCAAAAAAAAGTGTAAAATAATTTGTTTGATATTAAAAAAAATCCCTTCCCATTTGCACACCACTGTCTATTGTTACAAAATGCTTTTTCATAATTTGGTTTCATTTGTCTGTAACAATATCTCTGAGTTATGGACCAAAATGTAGTAATTATTTTCACTTCCACTTTCCAGATGAGGAAGCTAAAGCTCAAAGAAAGTCCTAAAAAATCCAATCAATAATAATAGCACATTTATCTAAAGATTCACAGCCTTGAAGTGTTATCTCAAATAAGATAATAGCTGAAAAGGAGTATAGAGCTTGGCACATAGTAGGACTTTATAGAAATGCTTATTTCTTTCCTTCCATCAATTTTTTTTATGAGAACAGCAACTGTATAGCTCAGTGGATAGAGTAAGAAACCTGAAGTAAGAAAGACCTGAGTGTGAACTCTTCTTCAGGCACTTATTAACTATGTGATTCAGATATTATATCTCTCTCAAATTCCTCATTCCTCATTTGTAAAATGGAGGTCATACTTGGGCTTACTTCATATGGTTATTGCAAGGATCAAATGAGGTAGCACATGTAAAGAATTTTTCAAAACATAATATTATATATAAATGGTAGCTATTATCTTCAAATCACCTACTATGTGCCATGTTCTCTTCTGGGTTCTTAAGAGATTCTAGGTTTTGAAAAGATCTGGTCTTCCTGGGTCTAAAGACCTAATAGAAGTCCAAACCATAAACAAACATAGACTCCAATTTGCCATACACATTTGTGAGCATCTTTGACCACATATCCCAGAATGCATGTGCTCTTAGACAATTTGGAAACTAAACAGAGTATGGTGTCTTTAACACTGGGTCAGATTTTGTTTGGAAATACCAGATACCATTTTTTTTCAAAAAAAGATGATTTTTTTCAAATGTTTTTTTAACTTTTTGTTTACATAAGTATTTGATTAATTTAAGGCATCATCTTTTTAATAATAGCTTTTTATTTTCAAAATGTATGCAAAGATATTTTTCAACATTCATCTATGCAAAACCTTGTGTTCACATTTTTTCTCCCTCCCTTCTCCCCACTCCCCCAACAGCAAATGATCCAATATATGCTAAACATGTGCATTTCTTCTATACATATTTCAATTATCATGCTGCAAAAGAAAAGTCAGATCAAAAAGGAAAAATAATGAGAAAGCAAACGAAAAATAGGAAAAATGCTATATTGTGATCCATATTCAGTCCTGCAGTCTTCTCTCCAGATCCAGATGACTCTCTTCATCACAAGACCACTGGAACTGGCCTGATCACCTCACTGTTGAAAAAAGCCAAATCCATCAGAGTTGATCATCACATAATTGTATTGTTACAGTATACAATGCTCTCTTGATTCTACTTACTTCACTTAGCATCAGTTCATATAAGTCTCTCCGGGCCTTTCTGAAATCATCCTGCTAATTGTTTCTTATAGAACAATATTATTCCATAACATTCATATCCCATAACTCATTCAGCCATTCTCCAACTGATGGGAATCCATTCAGTTTCCACTTTCTTGCCATTACACAAAGGGCTGCCATAAATAATTTTGCACACGTGGATCCTTTTCCTTTTTCTATGATCAGTAAATACAATGCTGGATCAAAGGGTGTGAAGTTTAATAGCCCTTTGGGCATCATTCTGAATTGCTCTCCAGAATGGCTGGATCCATTCACAATTCCACCAACAGTTTCCCCACATTCCCTCCAAAATTCATCATTATCTTTTCCTGTCATCTTAGCCAATTGGAAAGGTGTGTAGTGGTAGCTCATAGTTGTCTTAATTTGCACCTCTCTGATCAATAGTAATCTAGATCATTTTTTCATGACTAGAAATGGTTTTAATTGCTTCATCGAAAATTGCCTATTCATGTCCTTTGAACACTTATCAATTAGAGAATGACTTGTATTCTTATAAATTTGAGTCAATTCACTCTTTATTTTAGAAATTAGGCCTTTAACACAACCCTTGGATAATGCATCATCTTTTAACTAAGTGCTTTGATCAAATAGAAATTATCAATGGAAAAGATACTTTTCCAAAGTTACAAGAGATAGACTGAAGTCACATTTCCAAACTTTCTGTGGATTGGACTTAGCCTGCAAGATATTATCTCCAGCTCCCCAAATAACACAAGCAGCAAAAGCCAGGGCTTCTAAAAGGTAATTCTTTTAGAGGGAGGAAGATCTCCCTTTATTGCAGCTAATAGTTTCAACTAGTCTAAAAAGTACACAGTAAAACAGATACTTTTAAAATTTTTAAAAACACCAATCTTTTTAAAAAATGTGTTTTTCCTTTTAAAAAATCTGGACATGAGAGTGTCTTGAGAGGATGCACAGAACTGGATGGCAATCAGTCAATATAGACTTAGTTTGCCACTCTCTTCCTGGCTCCAAATCAAATTGTTGGATTCAGAAAAACAAGAAAACAAGTCTTATTTGGCTTTCCTGGCTCTAGCCAGCATCTTTCTTCCCCTTGGGTGATCAAACACCTGCTGTGACAGAGAGCTTTTTTTTTTATATTTGCTGAGATATTTTTCCCACTTTGTCACTAAAAGGAAATTTTAAAAGGAATACAGCCCAACTCAACCTACCTTCTAAATTCCTATATTTTTGACTTTTCACTTCTACCATTACTAAAACACACACATTTCACTTTCTAAGTGGGGAAGTGCATTAAGCAAACATTGATTTTTTTTCCCCATTCTCTCCCACTCTCTGGACACACTGAGCGCTGATGGGAATTCATTAAGTTTCCATGTGAGAAATCCAGGTTGAAGATATTTCTTGTCAATAATAGGAACTAATATATAACAATGGCAATTTTTTAAAAGTTTGAGAAATATGGTTTATTGGTAATTTAGTCATTGTATAAATATGACCAGCACATTATTAATAAAAGGAGGATCATTTGGCCATCTCTCTTAGACCAAAGACAATTATGGACATAGACACACAGTTTATATACTCTTCTAATAGTAGGTGTTTCTGAGAGTTGACAATCAATTCTGATTAGATAACACAATGTAAGGTAAATTGTATTAAAATGAAATATTAAGAGTGAGATCAGATCAAGCTTGGACAAAAAACTCTTCTCTTTATTCATCCCACTCTCAAAAAAATAAAAATAAAAATCTGTCTCCACCCAAGTTTGAGTGAATGTAATTCACCTGAGATTAGAGAGGGTTTGTAGGGTTAGGTAACACAGAGAATATCAATTCAACTTACTTGAGGGCTTGAAAATAAAAATGAAAGAGGGAACTCTCCCTAAGTCATTAGTTATTAATAATGCTTTTTCTCATAACAATATCCCAGGAGGTATGAGAACTACTTTCCCAAGATATTGTATGGACCTAAGCAGAGATGTAACTAAGGCAGGGTGATTGGTACTCTGCCTCCAGGTGCCAAAATTTAAAAAAATAAGAACAATGGTATTCCATCACCAGGTAGAATAGCTGAGCATAATGTTGAATCAGTAAGAATAACTAATTAAATTAGAAAACTGCCAGATGTAATATTTTCTTCTCCTTTGTAGGTATGGTATCCAAAATTGGTATTTATGCCTCTAGACTAAGACCTGGAAGTTCTACTCCTGAGCAAAAGTCAATTGAGAAGTTTTAGAAGAAATTAGAGACAGCCTTATTTTGGTAATATGTCAAGGTGTCATGTCATGTAGATCAAAGAAAAATGTAAGAAGGAAGAAAGGAAAGAAAGGAGATAGAGAAAGAAAGAAAGAAAGGTCATGATGGTAAAATCTAAAGCTTTTAAAGCAAAAAAAAGACAAAGAAAAGTCCTTTAGGTACTTGTAGAACCAAGTAATAAGCCCAGGATACAGAACAAGCTAATTTAATAGGATGAACTAATGCTGATTAAAGTCATGTACACTGACTCAATGGCAAGAGTGTTATCCCAATTGACAAATGGGAAAATCCATAGTGGAGAAAACACTGGTTTTTACATTATACAATTTGGGTCTCAAATCCAACTCTGTTACAAGCTGGCTTTGGTAACATATCTGGGTAACAGAAAAGTATAAAATATGTCTCCGTTCATGCAAAATAAGAAAGTAAGCCATGACCTCTAAGGGCTCCTTCAATTCTAAATGTGCGACCTTATGGCCCACTGAGGCTAATTCCCCTGTCCAAAATAAAACAAAAAGATTGAGAATCACTTGACATTTAGGGGAAAAAATATTGATTTAGTTTACAACTTTCTGGAATAGCATTAGCTTGGTTTCTTTTTGAAATGTTGATATATTTTATTTTTATGTCACATTAATATCCTAATATATTCCTCCCATTCCCCCTTCCCAGGGAGTTATCTCTTGCCATGAGCATAAAAGAGCAATTCATCAAAACTAATCAACACACCAATCTATTCCTACAACTTATTCATTGATCCAAACTTCCCTTAAAGGAGGGAAATCACATTTCTTCATTTTTTGTTCAGGGTTAAAAAGTGATCATGATAATTACAGAATTTTTGATTTCTGTTTTTTCCCTACTTTCCATTTCATTATTGTAAGCACCATGTATATGATGTCATGGCTTGGTTCATTCCATACTGGGTTGTTAAAGTCTTCCCATACATCTCTGAATTCTGCATGTCCAATCTCATTTAATTTAGAAGCAGTAATGTTTCATTACACACATGTACTAGGACTTGATCAATCTTTCCCTGATTAATGGGAATCATCCTTTTTTTTTGAGGTGTTTTTTTTTAACCAGAACAAATACTTCTCTATTTGGTTATATATGAGATTTCTGCCTTCTCCCTTCTTGGAAGTTTAAAGATTTCAGAATTATAGAGATGCCAAAGATAACTAGCCCAAAGGTGGCAAATCTTAGATCAAATTATATTTCTTGGAATGAGTAGGAGGGATTCATCTTCTAAATCAAGTCCTTCCTTAAAACTTACTCATGTATTCAATAAACATTTTGAAATACCTGATATATGCACACCTCTGGGCTCAGCTCTAGATATACATTAATATAGGGGACAGAAGCTCTACTTTCAGGGAGTGTACAACCTAATTCAGAGGAAATAACATTTGCAGACTCTGCTATTATACAAGAGAAAGTAACCTATGAGCAAAGAAATCTAGGGGAAATGTCAAAAATTAGGAGAGGGAAGAGAACACTATTACATGGAAGAGTTGGGGTTAATTTTATGGAGGTCATGGTCCTAAAATTTGACCTTTGAAAGAAAGGAGGAAATACAAAAGCTAGATGTGTGGACAGGGGATGTCCATTGCAGGTAGAGAGAATGATTGGGCAAACGTTGGACAAAAAGGAAGGATAGAATGACAAGAGAGAAAATCTAACCATATTATTACCCTACTCAGTTAACTAGTGTCTCCCTATGATCTGCAGATCAAATAGAACCTCCTCTACTTTTTGGTGAAAGTCTTTTGTGACATGATCTCACCCTATTCTCTCTGACTTATTAAATGTGATTCCCCTCCATACTCATGGGGATCTAGTCAAAATGGCCTGACTTTTCTTCCTTCTTCATCACTCTTCATATCTTGCCTCAGTGTCTTTCCACCAGCTGTCTCCAATGCCTAGAATCACTTCCCTTTCCAAGGATAGAGGAAGCATATAGAAACACTTTGATGCTAACCAATCCGTGTAGTGAATAATGACTGAGGCTAGGCTGAGTGACAAGGTAATTATGACATGCCCGATAATGGTGTTCATAAAAGAGTAGGAGATATAAACTATGTAAAAAATTACAGGATAAATCCTTCATTTCCTCATTACACACTTATGGATGACTTCCTGTACAAGGCACTGGGGAAGAAAGGTGAAGTGTGAGCTGATTCAGCTCTTTCAGGAACTTATAATCAAAGTATAGTACATGTGTACTATATATACTATACATGTGTAGAAAGACAAGTGAAAAAGAGAATATCTGGGTTATGGGGAAATTCAGGCAGGAGAGTCCATGGAAAAGTGGTTTGGAGGTTGGGAGAAAGATGGCAGGCAGGATGACTAGAATTTCAATAAGTAAAAGTGGAAGAATTGAAAGAGTGAAGGCAGTCTAGGGGTAGGGAAAGATATGGACAAATGCACAATCAGAACAGCACTAAGAATTTTTAAATAATGGTAAGAGTTCATTTTTTGTTAAAGTGTGAAATATGTTAAAAGAAAGGGGAATGTGAGACAAGGCTTGAAAGGTAGACTAAGATTACATCATTGAATTAGGATTTTGAACTTCAAGCAAAGAAGTGTGACCTTGATTTAGTGGGTGATAGAGAGCCATTGAAGCTTGGAGACTCAAGAAATAAACATTTAATTTCTTCCTTTTCTTCTATGTATACTTTGAGAGGGTCCTAAGAGTTCATTGTCATGTTTCTTTCCCTTTTGGTGTTAGACTTAAATTCAATTTAATATTTAGGTTCAGATATTAATAGGATATTCAATTTGGAAGAGCCCTTAGCAAATAGTTACTCCAACCCCTCATTTTATACTCAGAGATGCTGAGCCCCAGGGAAGTTAATTGATTTCCAATATTCCATACATATAATATAGAGGAGAGTTGTGTGCTCTGTTCACAAATTATAAGCTCTTTCTCCTAAGAAAGGCCAGCAGACCTCCTCAAGGCCCAACATTCACTGTATAGTCCTGTCCTCACAAGCTCATTTATTATTTCATCCCAACTTGGAGTCTCCTCTCTAATCAGACAAATCTGATTGCTAACCATTTCCTATTCTCTTCATTCAGTCCATTCCAACATCTAGTCCAGTGGTACTTAATCTAGTATTTATCAATCCTCAACATGGGTAGATTTCAGTAGGACATTGAACTTGGGTACTATAAGCATTATTTCTTGGTCTCACTAGACTCATTTTCTTCAGGTAACTAAAGTATTATTCTATAAAGGGGTTCATAGCCTTTATGAGTCTGCCAAAGAGATCCATGATGGAAAGGTTAAGAACAGCTATGCTAGAGGGTCTCCATTCTTCCATATCTGAGTCAAGAATTCAGAAATCTCTTTAGCCTCCATCACGAGGAATACCTGTGGATGCAATTCAAAATTTTCCCTCTCAGGAAATTAGAGTAATTATTAGAGAAATGTGAATTAGAGAAATATAAATTAGAGAAAAATTAGAGAAATTAGGGTTATTTTGCCCAACCATATGTCAATAATTTGATAGTGTAAGTTAAATAGAGGAATACCTACAAAAATATAGATTGCCCAGATAAACAAAAGAGGAAATAAATTATTTAAATAGTCCCATTTTAGAAAAAGAAATAAAACAAGCTATTAATTAATTCCCTAAGAAAAAATCTCCAGGGACAGATGGATTTACATGTGAATTCTACCAAACATTCAAAGAACAATTAATTCCAAAACTATATAAACTATTTGAAAAAATAGATAAAGAAGGAATCCTACCAAATTCCTTTTATGACACAGATATGGTACTGATACCTAAACCAGGTAAAACAAAAACAGAGAAAGAAAATTATAGACCAATCTCCCTAATGAATATTGATACAAAAATCTTAAATAAAATATTAGCAAAGAGATTGTAGAAAATCATCCCCAAGATACACCATGACCAAGTAGGATTTATACAAGGAATGAAGGACTGGTTCTTTAATATTAGAAAAACTATTAGTATAAATGACAATATCAATAACCAAACTACAAAAATCATATGATTATCTCAATAAATGCAGAAAAAAGCATTTATAAAATCCAACATCCATTCCTAGTAAAAACACTAGAGAGTATAGGAATAAATGGAGTTTTCCTTAAAATGATCAGTAGCATTTATTTAAACCCATCACTAAGCATAGTATCTGATGAGGACAAATTAGAACCATTCCCAATAAGATCAGGAGCAAAACAAGGTTGCCCACTATCAACATTAATATTCAATATTGCATTAGAAATGTTAACTGTAGCAATGAAAAGGAAAAGAGATTAAAGGAATTAGAATAGATAATAAAGAAACCAAATTATCACTCTTTGCAGATGACATGATGATATTTTTAGAGAACCCTAGAGAATCAACTAAAAGACTACTAGAAACAATCCACAACTCTAATAGATAAATAATATAATTAATAAATCTACACGAATCATAAGCATTTTTTAATTTTACTAACAAAGTCTAGCAAGAAGAGATACAAAGAGAAGTTACATTTAAAGTAAGTGTCAATAGTATAAAATATTTGGGAATCTATCTGCCAAGGGAAAGTCACAACTAAGAAACACTTTCCAAACAAATAAAGTCAGAACTAATCAGTTGGAAAAACATCAAGTGCTCATGGGTAGGCTGAGCAAATATAATAAAAATGACAATACTACTGAAATTAATCTACTTATTTAGTGCCATACCAATCAAACTCCCAAGAAATTATTTTGCAGATCTAGAAAAAATAATAACAAAGTTTATCTGGAAGAAGAAAAGGTCAAAAATTTCAATGGAATTAATGAAAAAAATGCCAGTGAAGTTGGCTTAGCTGTGCCAGAGTTAAAATTATATTATAAAGCAGTGGTCATCAAAACCATTTGGTACTGGCTAAGAAACGGAGTAGTTGATCAGTGGAATAGGTTTGGTTCACAGGACAAAGTAATCAATAACTATAACAATCTAGTGTTTTACAAACCCAAAGACTTCAGCTTTTGAGATAAGAACTCACTATTTGACAAAAACTGCTGGGAAAATTGGAAACTAGTATGGCAGAAACTAGGCATTGACTCACAACTAACACCATATACCAAGATAAAATCAAAATGGGTTCATGCTCTAGACATAAAGAGTAATAGTCTAAGCAAATTAGAAGAACATAGGATAGTTTAACTCTCAGATCTGTGGAGAAGGAAAGAATTTATGGCCAAAGAAGAACAGGAAATCATTATTTAAAAAAATAAATAATGTTGATTATATTAAGTTAAAAAGTTTTTGTACAAACAAAACTAATACAGACAAGATTAGAATGGAAGCAATAAACTGGGAGATCATTTTTACATTTAAGGGCTCTGATAATGGCCTCATTTCTAAAATATAGAAAGAATTAATTCAAATTTATATGAATTCAAGCCATTCTCCAAGTAATAAATGGTCAAAGGATATAAACAGGCAATTTTCCGATGAAGAAATTACAACCATTTCTAGTCATATGAAAAGGTGCTCTTAATCACTATTGATCAGAGAAATGCAAATAAAGACAATTCTGAGGTACCACTATACACCTCTCCGATTGGCTAAGATGACAGGAAAAGATAATGATGAATATTGGAGGGAATGTGGAAAACTGGGACACTAATGCATTGTTAGTGGAGTGTGAACAGATCCAACCATTCTGGAGAGCAATTTAGAACTATGCTCAAAAGATTATCAAAAGGTGCACACCCTTTGATCCAGCAGTGTTTCTACTGGGCTTATATCTCAAAGATTTCTTAAAGGAGGGAAATGGATCCACATGTGCAAAAAAATTTGTGGCAGCCTTTCTTTTAGTGGCAATAAACTGGAAAATGAGCGAATACCCATCAGTCAGAGAATGGCTGAATAAGTTATGGTATATGAATGTTATGGAAAATTATTGTTCTGTAAAAAAACAATCAGCAGGATGATTTCAGTGAGGTCTGGAGAGACTTGCATGAACTGACGCTAAATGAAATGAGCAGAACCAGGAGATCATTATACATGGCAACAGCAAGATTATATGATGATCAATTCTGATAGACATGGCTCTTTTCAACAATGAGATGATTCAGGCCAGTGCTAATGATCTTATGATGATGAAAGCCATCTACAGCCATAGAGAGGTCTCTGGAAACTGAGTGTGGCTCACAACATAACATTTTCACTTCTTTTGTTGTTGTTTGCTTGCATTTTATTTTCCTCCTATTTTTTTTCTTTTTGATCTGATTTTTCTTGTGCAGCAAGATAATTGTATAAATATGTATGCCTACATTTAGTTTACATATATTTTACCGTGTTCAGCATATATTGCATTACTTGCCATCTAAAGGAGGGGTTGGGGGAAGGGAGGGAATTGGAACACAAGATTTTGCAAAGGTAAATGATGAAAAATTATCCTTGCATACATTTTGAAAATAAAAAGCTTTGATAAAAAAAGAAAAATAATAAAAACCCTATCAGACTACTGCCTTGTCATAACAGAGGGGTTTGCATAGCTCAATGAAATTGAGCTATACTGTTCCATATTACTCAAGTTGGACAGGTCATAGTGGAATCTTCTGACAGCAGATGATCCCCCTGGAGAAGGAAATAGCAAAGTATTCCAGTTACTTTGCCAAAAACCAACTATGGGAAGTATTAAAATGATAAAATATATGACACCGAAAGATGATCTCAGGTAAAAAGGCGTCCAATATATTATTGAGAAAAAGCACAGGATAACTATAAGTAGCTTCAGAAAAAAATGAAGTGGCTAGGCAAAGGCCAAAAGGAAGCTCAGTGGTAGATATACCTAGTGACTAAAGGAAAGTTAAATTCTGTAAAGATCAATATTGATAAGAACCTGGGATTTTAGATCTATGAATCAAAGTAAGTTGGGTGTCATAAAATGAGCAATGGAAAGAATAAGCATCAAATCTTGAGTGTCAGTGACAGGAATTTAATTCAGGTAATCATTAAATATACTACTGTGGTCAAGAATTAGAAGAAATGAGAGCTTTCTTAAGTCAATAAAAATATGAGAAAAGCAGCACTGGGGTATAATATAAGAAAAAATGATATCTGCTCTATTTCAAGGAAAATCATTCAATGTCAGCATAATATAAGCCTGTTCCCCAACCACTGAAGCTGAAGAAGCCAAAGATAACCAGTTCTATGAAAACCTACACCACCTTCTAGAGATAATACCAAAAATTATGCCACATTCATCATAGGGCAGTTGAATGCTAAAGTAGGGAACCAAAAGATAATTAGAATAAGAATTATTGTCACATTGAAGGAAATACAGGTGTTTGTCTTTGGAGTAGAAAATAAAGCAGGGAAGACTCTAAGAGACTTTTGTCAAGATAACTCACTGGTCATAGCAAATATAAATGTTGAAATAAGATTGATTATATATTCTGCAGGCATAAGTGTAGAAGTAATATACAGTCTGTTAAAAAAAAAACCTGTAACTGACTGTGATCCAGATAATGAACTTCTTATTGCAAAATTAAACTCAAATTGAAAAAGTAGGGGAAACCAATAAGATCTAAAGCATATGACCTAAATAATATTCTTTATGAATATAAAGTGCAAGTGATGAACAGATATAAAGAATTATAGCTGGTCACTAGAGTGACCCACAAACTATGGATAGAATTTTGCAAAATTGCATAGGTGGCAGCAATAAAAACAACAAAGAAGTCTGAAAGAAAAAGAAAAGCAAGAAAACAAAATGGTTGTTTGATGAAGTTTTATCAATAGCTGGAAAGGAGGAAAGCAAAAAGGAAATAAGAAAAGAAAAGATGTACTGAAGTGAATGCAGAATTTTATCAAATAACAAGAAAATGTAAGATTTTGTGTAAATGAGCAATACAAAGAAATAGAAGAATACAATATGGTAGAAAAGACAAGAGATCTCTTCAAGAAAATTATAAATATAAGGGAAATGTCTTATGCAAAAATGGGCATGATAAAAAACAAAAGTAGTAGGGACTGAACAGAAGTAGACAATATTAAGAATAAAAGGCAAGAATATCCAGAAGAGTTATGCTAAGAAAAATCTTAAGATTATCATTAATCATTATGGTGTGGTTACTAATCTAGACATCCTGGAGAATGAAGCCTTAGGAAGCAAACGATAAAAGTAGAAAAGGTGATTATTTCATGTAAGCTATTTGAAATCCTAAAAGATGATGCTGTTGAAATGCTGCACTTAATATGCCAGAAAATTTGGAAACTCAGCACTGTATTGGAAAAGGTCAGTTTATATCCCAATCCTAAAGAAAGGCAATGCCAAAGAAGGTTCACATTACCAAACAATTGCACTCATCTCACATGTCAGCAAGTTTTGCTTAAAAATGTACAAGCTAAGTTTCAGTGATATGTGAACCTAGAATTATCAGAACAGCAGGCTGTTTTGGAAGAGGCAGAGGAATTAGAGACCAAATTGCCAACATTCACTGGATTATGACTCTAGTACCTGCCATGATTCTGCTTGAATACATTCTTTAACATAATATCTTTAAGGATTCCTCCAATTGATAGACTCCTCCTTCCATGAAATGCTATTTTAATCATTTTATATTTATTTTGTATATATTTATTAAAGTAAACATTACCTTCCTTAATAAAATGTAAGCCTTTTGAAGGCAAAGACTATTTTCATACACCAAACTTTTTAAGAAGCATTTCATCAAGAAACCCTCAGTTCATGCATTCTCCCTCATCAAATTTTCATTAAATAGTAATTTATATGTTGTAGTTCCTTTACGGATAAACTCCTTGTGGTCAGAAATTTCTTTTAATGTTGTCTTTATATCTTAATATCCTAACACATGAGTACTGTGTCACAGCATGTAATAAGGGTTTTATAATTGCTTACTGAATTGAACTAAATCTAGTTCAAACCCCTCATTTAAAAAAGGTATCATAATAGCCCTTAGGTAACACTTTAAAGTTTGCAAAAGATTTCACAGAAGTTATATCTTCAATCTTTACAAAACCCCTCTGAAGTAAGGACTACTATTACCCTGATTTTACAGATGAAGAAACTGAGGTCAAAGAGGGGCAGCAATTGTTCAGATTTATGCAGCTAGCAAGTATCTGAAGCAGTATTTGATTTCAAATTTTCCCAGCTCCAAGTTCAGATTCTATGTATAACAAGGCTGTTTCATGAAGGAAATTAAGTAACTAAGGTTCATAAAGGGCAATGACTTGCCCAAAGTCTTTCAGCTAGTAAATAACATGTATAGTTTGGGTGATGCCTTTTGCCTTATTAAAGGGCATTTTCAAAGTCTCCTTGAAGAACTATGGAATCAATTATGAGACATGAGAAATATTAGCACAAAACTGCCTGGCATGGCCTGCCCACACCAAAGAAGGCAGTATGTCTATGAGCAAAGCAGAATTGGAAAAACTTAAAAGTCACATGAGATGTACAAATTTAGAAACCTCTGCAGCCCAGATGTTCATGTGGATTATCTATGCTTATATTGGTCTATCAGCCACTGTTGGACACATTGTACCTTCACCCCAACACAGTAACACCATTTTGGTCCTCTTCTAGGACAATGACAAAGATCAACAACATGGATAGCTGGGATTCAGACTTAGGTCTTCAGCCCCACTCTCCTAACCTAAGTGTAGTGTTCCTTTCACACTATCTCATTGCCTTTTACCTTAGCTAGTCACTTGAGGAAAGCTATTGAAGAACAGTGATCTCACCCTCCTATTGGCAGCAAAAGTGAGGCTTGAGGATGATATCTTATGATATCAGTCCAGAGACAATTTACTAGTTTAGGTGTCCCAACAAAGGCCGCAATGGGCTCTAATTCTGACAGCACTGCGATTATCAAAGAGCTTTGTTCTGATCGGAACTCAGATACTGATTGAGCATCCCTCTATCTGGCAGTCTTCCAAAGAAGCTTCTGGCTCTGAAGCGGATGTGTTCTCATCCTTGCTTATGAAGGCATTGCTTGCAACTGATATACAGGGTCAACACTATAAGACTACCCATAATCTAATGATTCACAGAGTCCATGCCTTTGAGAACATAAAAGAGGTCACTATAAGGTAAGGGAAAGAGCTCTGGAGAAAACTGTTGTTGTTCAGTCATTTTAGGCATGTCCGAGTCTTCATGACACAATTTGGGATTTTCTTGGCAAAGATATTGGAGGGATTTGACATTTCCTTCTTTAGCTCACTTTACAGATTAGTATGGGACAATCAGTGCTTTTTCTGTGGGTATTAAACTTAGAAGCCACTCCCTTGGCAGAACACCTTATGAGGAAAAGGTTGAGAAGGAATAAGGGAATAAACATTTATAGAATGCCTTCCAATGCCAGATATTCTGCTAAGAGATTTTTACAAATATCATCTCACTGATTTTTATGCAACCTTCTTAGGTAGGTTCTATTGTTATCTCTTTTTCATTTAAGGAAACTGAGGCAATAAGATGTTATACGATTTGCCTAGGGTCATACAGCTAGTAAGTGTCTAAAGTTGGATTTGAATGCATGTCTTCCTTACTCCAGACCCTTTGTTCTATCCACTGTATCACCAGCTGCTGCCAATAAATGAATATAAGAGAATTTTGAAGGGGAATTAGCAATAGCTTGACTCAGAAAAGGCTGCATTTAGAAGGGAGAACCTGGGCTTCCTTTTGAAAGAAGGAAGGGATTACTCTCTATATTATCCTCAAGTTATCTTCCCTGTAGTTTGCCCACATCTAAATACTCTTGCTGAATAAGGTTATCTCCACTGGTCTCTAATAGCTCTAAGCCAATAACCCCATAGAGTTCTAATAACTTTTACTTCCTTAATTAGTACTTTAGTGGTTGTTCATCTCTTGGACCATTTCCAGTGACACTCCTGCCTCTCCAGAATCCAGATGTGTTTCCCTTAAGAAGCCCAATGGAATATTGATAAAGATCGTTCTTTACCAGGGCTCTATCTATGCAACTTTCATGCTTTTAAAAATTAAACATGGCACCACTGGCCACAGAAAAAAAAAACTGAAGAGTAGATTTCACCACATCAAAAGCCCAGCCCAAGGTTCTCCACTTTTGAAGTTAGATAAAGGGCAAGTGTAGATGCCCTTAGAGTTCAGACTCCAATTCAAAGGAATTATCTTTTACTACTTTCTTCCACTAGGCTCTTCTTGTCCATGGTATGAATGCTTATTGTAGCATCCTTCTTTCCTCTCAGTCTCTCTTCAGAAATATATGACTTTCTTATGACCCCAATTTAAAATCCAACTATCAGAGTACTTACCATATCTCCCTTTTTTCAGCCACAAATTTCAAACTTGATGAGCTTACAAGTAGCTGTTCTTCTTAAAAAGCTGAAAAAATTATTTGAATTGAGGGAAAATTATGTCTCCATACCACGCTCAGAAGAACTTCAAATGTCATCTAGTCCAATGCATACCTGAATCGTATAGTTGAAAGAAAAATGGCTGTGGAAGAGGACGTAGGTTCCATTCCTATCTCTGATACTAACATTTCATTTTTTTGGATATCATTTTTTCTTATATAAAACTAAAGTATGAAGCTAGATGATCCCAGACTTCCCATCCAATGTTTGTTATGTATCTATAATCCTGTGATCCTTTTTATTTGACAATTACATATCTTGCTTTAGTTTAAAGAGTGCCAGTTTAAGAACAACCCAAACTTCTTGAGGCACTCTTAACTTGCAAGACATAGAATTACTGCAAAGTTTTTACTTGCATTCAATCGACAGAATAAACAGCCAAACATTTATTAACCATCTTTTACGTCCAGGTACTGTGCTAGGTACTTGGGATATAAAGACAAAAATTAACAGACCCTGAGCTCATTCAGGTTACATTTGAGAAGATATTAATTCACACACAGTGCTGATAGATGGTTAACAACTAGATGTGTGAAAAAGAGTCAACACATTTCAAGTTTGGACTGCATTATTACCACTTGTTCAAACACTTTCTTAAGTCTGGAAAATCAACAACAACAACAAAAAAGAAATCTCTCCCAATCTATGTATTTATCAATTTCTGAGTTATAAATATGCAAACTGAAAAGTTAACAATAATATGGTAGAATAGCATAAGCATGTTTTTCTCAGTTCTCCCATCACTTGTCTAAACTTTTTTTTAAATATTTCAATCTATGCTTAGTTGCAATCACTTCCTTCTCTGGGTATGGAAAAGATTTTTTATCATAAGTCCTTCACAGTAGTCATGTATTATTGTTCTAATGAGAGTAGTAAAGTCATTTATAGCTGATCATACTAGAACATTTCTATTACTTTGTAAACAGTACTTTTTATTTTGAGTTTATGGAGAACTTTCCAGGCTTTTTTTCTGAGAGCATCCTGCTCATCATTTCCCACAGAGTAATAATATTCTATCCCAAACACATACCACGGTTTATTCAGCCATTCCCCAATTGATGAGCATTCCCTCATTTTCCAATTTTCTTGCCCGGAGAAAAAAGGTGCTATGAATACTTTTTGTACATATAGGTCATTTTCTTTGTTGCTGCTATAAATATGTTTGTAAATATGGATCCTTTTCCTTTTTAAAAAAATCTCTTTTAGGATTCATGCCTAGTAATGGTATTGTTAGGCTAAAGGATATGCTGAATTTATATTCCTTTGGACATATATCATATCTTTTGATCATTTGTCAATTAGGACATGTCTCTTTTTATAAATTTGACTCAGTTCCCTCTGTGTTGGAGAAATTAGGCCTTATCCCAGAAACTTGTTTCAAATTTCTTTTTAGAATTACTATTGCTAACTATATTTCTCCCCATTTATTCTATTCTCTCTCTCCTTTCATACTCTCCATCCTCAAAAGGGTGTTGCTATTCCCTATCTCCTTCCTGTATCCACTTCCTTTCCTATTTTCCTGCAGAGTAAGATAGAGTTCTATACCCATATTGAGTGTCTATGGTATTTCCTTTTTGAGTTAACTTTAATGAGAGTAAGGTTCAGTCATTCCCCATTTCTTCTCCCAACTCCCCTCCACTGTAAAAACTTTTAGAGAGGGAAAAAAAGTCAGCACAACTGATCAATACATTGAAAAAAGTCTGAATAAATTTGCAGTGTGTAACAATAGACCCCCTACCAACACAAAGGGGTATTGATAGTGTCTTCTCATATCTCATCACTCAAGTCCATTTAACATTCTAATTTTATCATATTCACTTTTGATTTTATGTTAATCTTTATCCTTAAATCTTTGTGGTTAGAATATGTATTTTTCTTAACTCTACTTACTTCTCTCTGCATTGACTCCTAAAGATTTTTTACACTTTTCTGTATTCATCATTTATATTCATTCATCACTGTAATTTCTTATGAGCAATAATATATTGGTACATTCATATTCATTCCCCAGTTGATGACCATTTTTTTTTCATCCCAATTCTTAGGTATTGCAAAAAGTACTATTATAAATATTCACTATATGTGGGAACTTTTTTTTTTTCTTAGCAATGCCTTTCTTGTAGTATATGCCCTATTATGGAAGCTGTGGTACAAAGGCTACAGATATTTTAGTCACTTTTTTTCATAGTTCCATATTGTTTTCCATATAGCTCCATCAACAATGTATTAGTATGTATATCTTCCCATAATCCCCCTAATAATGAATATCTTAATATTTTGTCATGTTTGCAAATTTGCACAGTGTGAAGTGAAAACTAGAATTATTTTGATTTACCTTTTTATTAGTAGGGCTTTGGAGTGTGTGCATGTATACCTCTATAAACACACATACTTTACAGACATATACACATACATATATACTATGTATATGCACACATTTAAACATATATATGCATGCATATGCATTTATAAATGCACTATACATATATATGCACATACATACCCTGTTTATGTGTCTTGCAAATTGGACTCTTATCATAGAAAACTGATACAAAGATTTTTTTTTGTCATTCAAATGCTTCTTTTATCCTAGATGCATTAATATTGTCTATGCAGAAGCTTTTTACTTTCAATGAAGTTTTCTATTTTATCTTTTTTTTTAATTGTCGCTATCTCTGGTTTGCTTAAGAATAAATCTCATGCAAATTTATAAAGGTACATGATCTCTTTCTCTTCAAAAAAATCTTTCTTACTGTTAGTTTCAATATTGAATTCATATATCCTTTTAGAACGCATTATGAAAGGTAGTGCAAGGTGTTGGTCTAAGTATAATTTCTGCCACACTGATTTTACATTTTCCTAGAATTTTTGTCTTTGTTTCATTTTGTTTTTAATAAAATAGGGAGTTTTTCCCTAGGCAATTTATACAATATGGTATTATTTTATTCCCATCTTTTTTATTTTCTTTGTCTAATCTGTTGCATTGATCAAACTCTAATTTTTAAACAATAACAGACTGTTTTCATGACTGCTGCTTGGTAATATGATTTGACATTTGAGAGTACAATTTTCCCTTTGTCCTTACTTTTTTCCCCTTGATATTATATATATATATATATATCTTGCTTTTCCCAAATGAATTTTATTATTATTTTATCAAATTCTCTGATTTTATTTTATTAATTTAATCCATGTAGCATTCATGATAAAAAGGTTATTTTAATAGTAGTATTATATTTTAAAATGTTGACCTTCCCTAACCATGAGCACTTCACAATCCTTCATCTATGCAGGTTGCTCTTTAATTTTTTAAGAAGTGCTTTGTAACTTAATCTATGCAAGTTTGTGTGTGTGTGTGCGTGTTTGTGGAAGTTGTTCTTCAAATATTTAGTGCATTGTTAGTTATTTGGAATGATATTTCTCTTCTATTATAACATCTTGTGCATTTTTTAAAAATTTATATTGCTTCAACAACATTTAGGAATGATGTTTGAGGATTTATTTTTACCCTGGAACTTTGTTGAAGCTATTAGTTGTCTCAGTATCATTGCTGATTCCCTGGGGTTTATCAAGTAAACAATTATATTACCAGCAAAAGAGGATAGTTTTATTGCATCTTTACCTAATTTTATTCCTTTATTTTTTATATTATTAATACTGTTAATTTTAAAACTATATCCAATAAATGTTGAGAGACTTGGGAAAGTGAATATTCTAGTGTGTCCTTGACAAATCATGACTCAACATATCTAAATCTAGGGAATAGAGCAAAAGCAGTGATTGGAGGAAAATTTGTATCAGCATACTTTCCAATAAAATAGAGAGAAAACACTAATGAATTGGGTATTCAATGGACAAAACTAGAAAAAGAACAAATCAAAAATCCCCAATTAAATACTAAATTGGAAATTATAGAATTTAGTGGTGAGATTAATAAAGCTGAGAATAAAATAATCCATAACTAGGAGTTGGTTTTATGAAAGAAACAAACAAAATAAATTATTGATTAATTTGATTTAAAAGAGAGCAGAAACCCAAATCACCAGTATCAAACATGAAAAGGGCAAATAAAGCACTAATGAAGATGAAATTAAGGCTATTATCAGGTGCTATTTTGCACAATTATTATGCTAATAAATTTAACAATTTAAGTGAAATGGAAGCATATTTACAAAAATATATAAATTGCTTAAATTATCAGAAGAGGAATAGAATATTTTAGCAAGAGGAATTGAGCATATCATAAATTAGTTTTACACCATAAATGAGCTTTCTAAGCAAAAAGCACCAGGATCAGATAGATTTACAAGTGAATTCTATCAAACATTTCCTAATTCCAATATTAAGTAAATTATGTGGAATAATAAATGGAGAAGAGATCCTACCAAATTCCTTTTATGAAAATAATACTGATAATTAAACCTGGAAGAGTAAAAGCAATAAAAGAAAAGCACAAACTCATTTCCTTAATGAATATGGCTGCAAAAATCTTAAAATGCTACCTAAAATATTACAGCAATATATTTTGAAGATTACAGGTTATAATAATAATTTATTATATCAACAATAAATTTTTTAAGATTATATGTAAGCAGAAAAAACTTTTGATGAAGTTCAACATTCATTTTTACTAAAAACACTTAGAAGAATTTGTATAAATGGATTTTTCTATTATATATGATACTTTGGGTTTTAGATACTTTTGAAAAATATTTTGAAAGGTTTCTCTATGCCTATACTGTGCAGGGCTTTAGCATAAAAGTGTTGGATTTTGTTAGACTATTTCTGCATTTACTAAATGGCCAAGTGGTTTTTGATGTTTTAAATTTTAATGTTTTAAATAATTATGTTGATTATTTTCTTAAAGTTGAACTATCCTTGTATCCTTGGTATAAATTGCACTTTATCATAATGAATGATTTCTTGAACAAATCTCTGGGATATGTTTGATGGGATTTTCTTTAAAATTTTTGACTCAACATTCACTAACAATATTGGATTGTAGTTCTCTCTATCTCTGCCTCTTTCTTTCTCTCCCTCTCTTTCTATGTGTGTGTCTCTGCCTCTGTCTGTCTCTTTCTGTCTCTCTTTCTGTCTGTTTCTTTGTCCCTGTCTCTGTCTCTCTGTCTCACTCTGTCTCCATCTCTCACCCTTCCTCTCTCTCTTTCCTCCCCTCCCTCTCTTTCCTTCCACTTTCCTCTTTTCCTCTCTCTCCCTCTGTCCTTTCTACTCCTCCTCCTCCTCCTCCTCTCTCTCTCTGTCTCTATCTCTGTCTCTCTGTCTCTGTCTCTCTGTCTCCTCTTTTTTCTGTGTCTCTGTATC